>WPIO01000113.1:860000-1082500 GCA_009760855.2 Cristatella mucedo | reverse complement strand
TGAAAAGTAGTTGCAATCTCCCAGTACACTTGATGAAGTCAAACCGTTGTTGGGAATAACTTAAGACTTCTGTCAACTCCTTAGAATCATTCAACCTCCGATGCCTAATAAGCGGTACTCGCCGTATTTCTTTCAGGAATCAGTCTTTCGTATAGATCTGGGAGTTCACACTAAGCGTATCTGTCGAATGCTTTGAACGCCGTATCTGCAGACTGTGTGATATGCGTGGCCTGTTTGGCAAAATATGATGACAGCAGTTAATTTCCAAATGCTGCATCTAGCATTTGTCTCAATATCTTTTTAGGCCTCATGGCATCCTCTGATCGATGCGACAGTCATTGGGCATTACAGGAAGCCTCACCTCAGCCTGTGTTGGGCGGCATTAGTTGACGGAGCATGCTGGTCGAAAAGAAGAAACTTCTACACTTATCTAGGGGATCAATTTAAGCGTTTACCTTACAACGTGAACTACATGTTTATACTTCACTATCCAGTAAGCTGGTCAATTTCTCTACACAGTCCAAAAGGCCAATGCGAGGCCTAGTGACCAGCATACGTCCCGTGCAAAGCACACAATTATTACACTTAATGTTACTTTATGTTGGTAGTATCATTTTCAATTCTACCAGTGATCACTTGGCTACCAGCGTAGGTACGTTTCGAGCATTTGCGTCTCAGCTGCTTTCCTCGTTAACTCTTCGTGCAAAACTCAAAAAAGCCACGACGCTGCGCTCAGGACCTCTGCCTTGTGTGCGCCTGATCTTTGGCCCTATAATGGGTTCGAGTGAGCTTGTCGTGTGGGCGAGCAGAGCAAATCCCAAGTGTCAGGTGCTCGAAAGAAGCTCCTCGTTTTCGCCTCTTCGTTCAACTATCGTCGTGAAGCTTTTGTTGAGCCCTCGTGCCAATTGTGTAGCAGACGTGCTTGCCAATAGAATTTGCGCCTAACTTCTGAGACGTAACGTTTGCCTCGAAACAGGTTTCGCCATCGCCATTCATGAAAATAAATTCCCAGCACAATACGATTATGGGCTGGGAATATTTGATAAGGGTAATTTTTACGCTTAGAGAGACTGTGGCGTTTAATTCTAGGTAGTTGCAATCTTCCAAGGCCATTTTACCTCTCAACCTAGTGACGGTCGCACAGGGCTTAACTCAGCATATCAATAATTGAAGTTATGAAGCTTTTGAAGACACTTGACCTGACCAAACTCCATCAGCGATTTCTAGATCGTTGAGGCTTCTATTGTTCTGACTTTGATGGAACAGACCTGTACAACGGAACATTAAACTGTAAAATGCTTCTTGCTACGTGCCACGACTTTGCACTAAAGACACCACTGCAACGCACATCTTTTATCGCCAGTTATCGAGAGGTTGTGTTTCCTAATTTGGGAGCTTTCTTACAAGTTAGTCTCACCATAGCTGTAACAGTTGTCAGTTGTGAACGTCCGTTTAGCAAGCTGACGATAACCGTGTCTTATCCGAGTGCATGAATGGGGCAAGATCGACTCTTTGATTTCCCCTCGTCAGGCCTAGAGAAAAGAATCACTCGAAACTATTGACGCTACTGCAATAGACCAGTTTGCTGCGTTCAAGGCATGAGAGATTCACATAAGTTATAGCTTAGCTAGCTACCTTGTATCTGTACCGCAAATAGCTGAACTGTCTCGACTCTATATGCCTGCTAACGTACATTAAATACATCTATTCTGGGGTGTTGTTATTTTGCAGGTGCTCCAGCTCACCTACTGAGGTCAGACTAACCCATAACATCCTGACCAGCCCTTAACCCACATAATAACCTAGCTCCGCACATAATCCTGTTTCGCGCTTGTTATTAGCCACAACTTATCTTGGCTGACTGATAATGGTTTTTCAGTATAAAGTCTGCGGTCAAGCTTTTATTTTTTGAGGGCTGGGCGTTGCACGATCTCAGTTGAATCAGCGATGGCCGACATAAAGTAGGATGGATTCGTCGTGTATTGCAGCAGTGGCCTGAGTCGTTACGTCCCAATTCTAGAGTACAGAGGCAAGAGCAGCAGCTCGCAATCTGATGGCCATAATTATTGCCACCGTTTATTACGTATAACCTGGCCTCGAAGCATGAGCCGATTTTAAATCGACCTTCTGCTCACTAAAGAGTAGATTGTGATTCATTGTAACTATTTATTGCACCCAGCCTTAAAAGCTGGTCGTTATAATAATAATAATAATAATAATAATGTACTTGATAAAGCGCCCTCAGAGAACTTAATCTCTTTCTAGTCGCTTTACATTAGCTGCAAAGGGAAATGCAATTGAATGGTAAGTAAAATCATGCTTGAAAAACAAACAAAACGAATAACATGGTTAGGGGTGACATGCACAGGGTCAGCATGCAAATGTGGTTAGTGGCAGCATGCACAGTGTCAGCACGCATAAGCACGTGAAGGACGAATCACAGGGACCCACTAAATGCTGTCCTAAATAGGTGTGTTTTTAAGTTCCTTTTAAATGTGGTCAGGTCAGGGGATGTTCTGACACAGGTCGGGAGGGAGTTCCAGGCTTTGGGAGCATAGATATTTATATATACATAGTCGTTGGAGCCAGATGTAGATATAAGGACATTACATCAGTTTGAGGAAGAAAATAAAAGCCTAAAAAACCCGAGTAGTGGCGATTAATACACACACATTGAATAAATCGATAGAAAACCTTTTCATATGGGAGCCACGATTGCAATAAAATGTCTCTGGAGCAGGTCACAGCGAGGAAAGGAAATGGTAAACGGCCAGTGTGATTTAGTTTTCTTAAAGAATCATCGAACATCAATAACACAGTTGATTGGGAGCCTGTATAAGTTTTTCTCCAGAGTATTTGGGTTAGGCTTCGAACTAAGTCACCAATGCAGGACACAAAAATTCCGAACTGTACTTTACACAGCACAGCCTATCACTCTACTGGTAAATTACAAACTCAGAATGCATTTAATGTATCTTTCTTCGTAGCATGAACCTACTGGCAACACAACCAGTTTGAAAACCTAAATAACTTGACACATTGAAAAGCGAAACCTGACGATTACGTTTTCCCATCGCGGTCAAATTCGCCCCGGATCATGTCCTGCTAATTGGCTGCTTTTCGTGCACAAATTCAAATATCAGAGGGGCCCCGGCAGCTGGTCAAGGTCGTTAAGAATGCTTTTTCAGCACCGGGACTTTCGATAAGTAAGAATTCCATGCACATGAATAACTATAGATCGTCAAGCCTAGCAACAGGAATTTGAGCAATTCCACCTTAAGCAATGCAAATAGTCATCGAGACAGCACTGATGCCTGCAGATACTTTGAAGATGGCAGCCTACGGCAGCAAAGATAAGCCATACTTAATGCCCCAGACCACATTCATTAAAACTGCATTTTCTTAAATTAAATGATAAAAATAACTTACTAGTTATGGACAAACCAATTGTGATTCAAAAATTGGAAAGGCTAAAGCTCAAAATCGGCTCTGCCAGCATAGTACCTAGAAAAAGATCTCTAAAGTCGCTTTATCAAGTGTATTATTTTTATTCTCCTGTTGAATCTGCATGAAATCTAAGTGTCAAGCTCTAAAGTGACTTTTCGTTAGACGACCACATCACCTCTTCAATAAAGTCTGCCTAATTTCAGCTACATAAAATTGCTAAAATTCAGGCTTGTTTAGATAAGCAAACCACATTCAAGTTGGTCCATGCATTTGCATTCGTGACATCCCGTCTTCACTTCTGTAACTCACTGCCTGCTGGCCTACCGGCATGTGCGATCAGGCAAGTACAGCCGGTGCATAACTCTGCAGCTAGGCTTGTCTGTCGTGAGCGTCGCAGTTGCCACAGCATACAACTTCTCGCCGACCTGCACTGGCTACCAGTCGAGCAATGCATAAACTTCAAGGTTTTGTCACTGGCTTGTAGGTCTCTTCATTCTTTGGCTCTAGCCTACCTATCAGATCTACTACCCCACCAACATAAGTATCGTACCACCAGCTTTTCGGAATCTAATCGTTTACGTATACATAACACGACCTCAAATCCTTTGGAGACCGTGCCTGTAATTCGTATGCTCCCAAAGCCTGGAACTCACTTCCGACTTAAGTCATGACATATCCTGACTTGACCACATTTAAAGGAAACTAAAATGCATCTAGTCCTCATAGAATTATTGGGTCCCTTTGATTCAACCTATATGAGTTTATGTGTGCTAAAACTCTGCATGCTGCCACAAACCATACTTACATGCTGACCCTGTGCAGGTCACTCCTAACCATGTTATTTTTGTTGTTTATTGTGCACGACACTACTTAACCTTCAATCGCGCTTCCTTTGCAGCAAATGCAAGGTACCTAGACAGAGATTGAGTGCTCTGAGGGCGCGATATCAGATGTGTAATTATTATTATTAGAGAAATTCAGTTCTCGTACGGCATTATACGAACGTATTACTATTGTTATTCCTTGGCTTCTTAGCGAAGTAGTGGCCACTCATGTGTACAAATTATTTACTATTTATTATTTACATTATTTACTAGACAGTTGGCATGGAATCGCCGGAGTGAATGCAAACATGGCAGGCCACCATGAAAATGCAAATACAGTTTCAGAGTGCATGCTGGCAGTAAATCTGGATTGAGGTAAGCACCGAAGCAGCAATGTAAAACCGAGCCCCTAGCCACGTTAAAAATGGAACCAATCGTGTCAAGTCATGGCCCGATTAGTGTCGGCTTGGTATGCAGAAGAGTGGCCCAAAATTGTTGCCCGAGAAAAGCGACTTGTTCTAGCTATGGGTGGCAGTTCGCAGTCCAGTTCTTTCGCTTTCTCACTTGCCCGGTTCAGCCAAATCAATATACACAAATCGATCTCACAGAACTAACCAAACATTATAATACATTTGCACTGCACCTTTGGAGATCTTAAATCTCTTTCTAACTAATTAACATATTCTGTAAAAGAAACGGAATCATACGGTTAGTGTTAACCTGCACAGTGTCAGCATGGGTATTATGGCTGGTGATGGCATGTGTTTAATGAACACGTGCACAATATGGTCAGTGATAGCATGAACAGTTTCAACACACATGAACAATTTTAGGGCCAATCTCAAGGGCACAGCAAATGCTGCGAAGAACAATTGTATTTTTAGCATCTTTAAAAATGTCAAGTCAGTGAATGTCGCAACTTCAAAAGGAGGTGGAATAGGCTATGTAGGCACCTGTACTAGAGGCATTTTCCCAAAGGATTTGAGATTGGATCGACTCATAGCTAGTCGGTTTTAGTAAGAAGCAGGGAAGGATCGATGCACAAGTGTGAGAGTAGGTGATCTTCAGACAAAAGAAAGCCTCGATTGTGATTAAACGTTACATAGGTAATAGACGCTGTATAATTACGAGCAACCTGTACTTCAAAGTCTAGTTGACTGCCGTCGGCTGCTATGACTTCTCTCAAGCCTCACACAATGAGTTGACACTGGCAACCAAGGTTACGGGTGTCTGCAATGGCAAGGTGACAAGGAACAGGCTATAGGTAATGGTTACATGATCAATCCCCCACAAGATTTAGATCGCTCACAGCAAGAAAGAAAAATTAAGCTAGCAGAATAGTTCAACAATGGATCTGTAAAGTATGCAGCATGGTATACATAGCTGCTGATATGAAGCGATCCAGCCAGTTGTACTCCCCATAAACTCAACTGTTAGAAAACAATGTTGCCTGTAAATCAGCCGAGCATAAAAAACAGCCTACTAAATGGATGGTAAGTGCCGCCAATATTTCAACATAAAAATACTACTAAATGCGTGGGTGATGCTTAGTGTTGCCATAGTTCAAGGGTCATACTTCGTCCTGCCTTAGGTAAAAAACGGCCTCAGCCAGATCAGACCCCAGCCACAGACCACGTAAGCTTCGAGCACTACTACAAACTTGCATTGCGACAAAATATGATTAATTTTACAAGAAACCAAGAAGTATATACAGAGTGAGCAGCGAAAAGCCAAATGCGACTTCAAATAAAAAACCGGCACAGCTCCGAAAAATAGCTTGGTCGCATGCAAAATAACAAGCAACATACAATGGATCAAAACTGACAGGCTCAGTTTGCATGCATACTGACGTTTGCCATGCAGTCTTAAGTAGAGAGAATATGTCTCGCATATATACACACCAAAATGCTTGTCTCGAGGTGCAGTGAAATGCATACACATGGCTTCCCTAGTTGTAAAGAGTTGATCTGAAAACCCAGGAGACTCTGAGGACGCAGCAGGACTCACTCGGGAAACCCAGACCTCGACTACCCCTACTGCAGAGAAGAGCCCAAGCAAGCCGGGACAAAAGATTAGCGATGACATTAAACGAAACACAACCGAACTATTTACTTAGTACATGACTCGAAATTTCAAGGCAAAGAGCAGGCTGACCCATTGCCAAGCAAGCCGAACTTTCAGCGATCGCCCACAGTTCCCGGGCTCAAATATGGCCCGATTTCACGTGCGCTTTGTGATCGTTTGGCAGACCAGTATTGATGCTACTTCCGGGCCAGCTTCGCCTTTGCAGCAGCTGCCTCTTGCTTTGACACCGTGCTTTGCCCCCTCGGTTTTTTCGAGTGCCTCGACGGCACGTCCTGACGTCGACCTGCATTGCCAGGCGCAGGCAGGATATCATCGGCAGAGTCCAGGTCGCGAGACAGCGTCTTTTTCCAAACAACGATACTTGCTCCTGTTCAGACACAAGCGAAATCATGGTCATCACAAAGAGCCAGAGGATCTCAGCTTTCGCTTTGGCAAAGCTCACTTCCTATGCATTGTTCACACGCATGCTTCAGTGTTAGGACGCCTACAGCGAAGCAGGTTTGATTAGGGTAAGAACCGTCAAGAATCTCCCACACTCTAAAAGAATGCCTTCACGGCTCCGATGATGTCTTCTGCCAGCACACAGAGCCCATAGCCACTCCTACTGAGGCCTGACTCATCATGCCTTTGCAGCACGGGCTCATGCTCTAGCAGCACGGCAGCAACTGGATGCAACGCAACACTGCAAACGATACGGAATGCCTAACGCAGGAGGGCTGCATTCGTGCAAGCACAGCTAACATACCCATTCCGGAAGCTAAGTATTCAGCTGTTGGATTGAAGTAGTTTAGCTACAAGTGAAAGCATGGCCGAGACCAATAACAGTCGGCAGACAACACGATTGCAGGACTTTAAAAGCCAATTGCATTGGCAGATCAAACAGACTCACGGATGCAATCCCACGAACATACGGGTCGTATATGTGGGCCACAGGCAGGCCATCGTCGGCTAGATACATGTCCAGCCGCCGCTTGTCGGGGCCGTCTTTCTGCTCTGGATAGCGGCCAATAATGGCCACATCCACAAGCGGATGCCACGAGGCCTGAAAAGGAGCAACGATCATGTAAGCCTTAACATACCACGAATACACGACAGCTGCAGCAACAGCAGAGATGCCCAGCCACGTAGGACACAGCAATCTATCCTGGCTTTGCAGCACAAGACCTGTTGTGACCCCAGCAGATGACCTACATACTGTGCCTCGGTGTCACATGGGACTATCAGGGAATACAAATACACGGCACCGACAGCTGCAGCATCTTAAAGTACCTTTATCGGAGTCAGATGCTGAAAGAAACGATGAGGATGCATGATTTTCTGATCGAGATTCCATGCCGGGCCAGAGTAAACTCGAATCTGATCGTGCTGGTCGGTGGTTAGAAGGCGGCAGCCATCGGTTTTACTGAAGCAGGCTATAAATGAGTTCAAAGTGTGAAGTCTGCGTCGGAGTCTGGTCAATCAACAGCGAGCGTATATAGTGATTAAACAGTTATGCCGGTAGAAAACGATACAACAATATGCAATGCAAACAATCTCTATTCAGGCGCTTCACGTATGCCACAGGGCTCGAGCCCACTACCTTGGCCATCAAATACATCAGCCTTACTTAACCTTGGTCGAGGCTACTAGCCCCTTGACCACTTGGTCGAGGCTATTAGCACCTTGACCACTAGGCCGAACAAGCTTTTTATATTCCGATATCAACATACGAGACAAAAGAAAAGGCACACACTAAACTCGGGCCAAAATCAGGAGGCTGCTTCTAGTTGCCTAGTCGTTAGCTCAGATCGAGGCAACTAAGTGAATTTTGTTGGCAAAATAAACTAGAGCACACTTCATCTAAGTCAGGGCAAGGTATGGTGATATCGGCTACCATGGACTACCACTGCCTGTCTGATTGAGCCAACGATGAGAGAGCACAGAAGCAGAATAGGACAGAGCTGCAGCATGAAAAGAAAGCGAACGACATAGACTAACATTTCATTGGAAGACGTGATAACTAGAAACTGTATTGATTAAAAAAGAGCCCTAAAATCAGCGAATTTTCATATTATATGACAACTTTCTGGTCTTACACATGAACAGCATAAATGTTTTTTTTTTGCCGGTTACTATATATATGCCTATCGGTACATGCAGTGAGTGGTCGACAAGGATAGCCCAGTCACAGTGTCAGCTTTAAAAGCAGCCAACCCCTTGAAATGTTACAGCCCTATGTAGGCAATTCCACTAAGCCGCAAAGCCTAGATGGGCGTGATGCTCGCGAATTCCACGTAGCACACTCGAAGCTCAAAAGTTTTTTTTAGTTCGAAAACAGTAGCCAACAGGCTTCATGTGCAACTTGAAAAAAGTGAGTAGCATAGCTGTCACGAGGGCGGTCAAGGACGTCAGTAACCGCTTCTGCCTGCTGAAAACGATATACCATAGACGGCAGCTGAATAGACGACGACGATGCAGAATTAAGGAAGTGAGTTCCACAGTCTAGGCAGAGCCAAGACTTCTGTCACCAAAGATCTTCAAGCAAATGAATAAAACAGCCAATTAACAGTCTAATCAGATTTTGAGAGGCCAAGGTTGAAACTGGTGTAGCAGTTCAGATTTGCAATAACGAACTGGGCCATGGCTAGTCTGGCGGTCCGACTGAGAACATTTAAGGTGCAAATCCTCTACATCTCGTGTCGTCTGTGGTTAACCTGACCACATTTATTGGATAAACAATATGGGTAACTTCTTATGATTACAACTCCAGCCCAGTGGGTTATTTCAAATTGTGAGTAGTCCCGAGCTATAGAGCTTACATCGCCCAAGCCATGTAGCCACCTTCTAAGGTTGCTATTTTGATAGCCAAACTTGCTGCTGCTGCTACAAGGCAGACCACTTCTAAAACCTCTTCGAGGTCAATGAACATTAAGAGCTACTGAAAATAGGCATCTAGCTGCACAAATCTTAACATTGCTTAACAGTCAATTATAAAATGAAGCTAAACGACACACTTATGGTTTTACTTAGAGTTAAGAATGTTTTGACCTAGAGGTCAGGAAAAGACATGATACCAGTTGCAGGCAACGAGAAAGACAACAGTGAGCAGAACAGAATCCTGGTACCTCTGGCTCCAAGTCCGTGACACCAAGGTGCCAATAGAACTGGCCAATGCTTCAGAACTGCATGCCAAACAAGCTGATGGCTATATTCATTATGAACATTTTTTTTAAAGAATCATCGGTAACATAGCAAGCAGTCAGTGATACTGCTGCTACAGCCATTTGATAGACACAATAGGTGGACCAGCTACAAGTGCACTAGTGTAACTATAGGAGAACAGGATGCTGGCAGCAGCTAGAAATTATAGCTAGGTACATGCAAGCAAAGATTAGCAGAGATCTCAATATTAACGAAAGACCATCCAGTAGTTGATAAAAAAAAGCTCCTCTAGCACATGCAGTTTCACCTGAGTTTATGCCTTTGTCATGCTGCAGGTCACACAGGGCACTAGACTTGTCCTTGATGTTGCGAAAGTCCCATAGCTTGACAGTGCGATCGACAGATGCAGTGCAGAGCATGTAGTCACCGACTGGACAGAACTCAACGTGATTGATCTATTAGGAAAGTAAGAAGATCATGGCACATGCATTATAGGGCCCAGAGATATTTATAAATGATCGATACATGCACAGCACGATGTCTTCATGAAAGCACTGGTTAGCTTCGGAAAGTCAGCAAACGGATTTAGATTTCTATTATTTACCAGCAGCAGTCATGCGGAAATAAAGACACCTAGCAACCATATGGCTCCAGCCTACTCTCAGATATACTACCCCATCAGGCCAAGCATCGTACCACCCGCTTTTCGGAATCCAACCGTCTACAAATACCTCGTACAAACCTTAAATCCTTTGGAGACCGTGCATTTAGTTCATATGCTCCCAAAGCATGGAACTCCCTCCCGACCTGTGTCAGAACATCCCCTGACCTGACCACATTTAAAAAGAACTTATAAACACACCTATTTAGGACCGCATTTAGTGGGTCCCTGTGATCCATCCTTGATGTGCTTATGCGTGCTGACACTGTACATGCTGCCACTAACCACATTTGCATGCTGACCCTGTGCATGTCACCCCTAACCATATTATTCATTTTGCTTTTTTTTCAAGCATGATTTTACTTACCATTCAATTGCATTTCACTTTACAGGAAATGTAAAGCGCCTAGAAAGAGATTAAGTTCTCCGAGGGCGCTTTATCAAGTGCATTATTATTATAATTATTATTATTAGCAAAAGAGAAGGGACTATTAACAGATTTATACAGAGCTACAACTTACAAGGGATATAGTGCTCGACTGATGACTAGAGGTGATGAATGATCAGCGACACGTCAAGCAAGGATGTGCCTCGTTGACTAGGTTAAGGTGCAACTGTCGTCTCCTTTGACAGGGTTTAATCGCACCCCTTTCATGGAGAGACTCTACTGACACCCTTATTGCAGTAGTGCACTTAGTCGCTTACTCTTAATAAAAACGCTTAAGCGCTCAACAATCGGTGACATCCTGACTTCATCGAACTTGCAGTCGCAACCTACCTATACAGCAAATGTGAAGTGCATAGAAAGAGATATGTTCTCAGTCGGCTCTATACAAACGTATTGTTATAATTACTGTAACCGACCACAAGGCAGACACAGCAACACCGGACAACGAAGCACCCAAGGTAACAAAGGGTGTTCGACTGAAAACAGAGCCTTTCTCACAGCTCCCTCTGGGTCTACATAATAGTACAAAATCAACTGACACAATTTCATTTTTTAACGATGTCTCCGAGGCCAAAGTCGGAGATATTTTGCTCCGAATGGCTGCAATGCCTCAGGCTCTAGATGCAAAGCCCTACTACTCAGCTGTATGACCACTTTTGGTCTCTTTTAATACAGACATATGCTTTATTGCCTCGGCAAAGCTACTCTGACGTTCTAGTAGTTAATTAACCATGTTTCAAGATACTGCGACTTGGCTTTGAGTACATTGCCGAGGTTTGACTGGGAGTATTTCCAAAGGAGAGCTCGAGACCCATAATCTTTTGCTTATCAAATGTAGCCAAACACCTGGTCTTGCATTGAACTCTTAGGAATGCGGTTTTGGTTAAGGCAGTTGAGTTTCTGAAAATGGAATTTCAATGACTCCGGCATAAGCTGAACAAGCCGGGCTTTCTCAAAGCCCGTCTGTTCATCAGCTGAGCTGCTTACAGCACTAAGACCATCACTTCAACTAGCTATGTCCAAATACTTCATCCTCATTGGTCCATATTCGGGGCCCCAGACAAGATACCAGTGGTCTTTGATCCTTGCTTGGGCCACCCCTACCACTAGGTAATGCTGCTTTGTAGACCACTTGGCTTGAAGCTGTTCACAGCCTCATGCACCAAGAAATTCAACGACCACAGACTTCATAACTTTGCACTGCGTTTGGCCCAAGATGAATGCCGAAATCCGGTTTGGACCAACACTTGCCTACGCGGCCAGGGCTCCAAGGCTTGGTAACTCAAGGGCACTCTTGGCCAAGTCATACTACGTCTTACACATGTCCACGTCAAAGTTTTCGGCTCGGTCGGAAGATTTCCTGTACAATTTTACATGCATGAAGCATTTTACAAGATGGGCCCAAGCCATACTTACTGCCAACTCGCATGCCCAGACCTTCGCACGAGCTTCTTCGAAAAGCTGGACCTTGAGATCTGACGATTATCACCACAGACCGAGGTACCCTGACTAGTTCTGCCGAAAAGATCGGCCTTTATAGACACGTAGGCTGCTAGTGCAGCCATACTTGGCCTCATCATTCCGAAAAAATGGCTTAGTAGGACAGTGGCTACCACATAAACCATCATGTCGTCTACATCAATGGTATCAACAGCTCCTTGTCATCTCACTCGGTTTTTGCAATGCAGCTAAAGAGGATACTAGATTGAGCACCACCCAAATGCTGCACGACATCGAGCTGCAATAACGAGGTAAATTGTTGGCCTCCGATTCTATCCCTGATCAAGACCTCGATCTGGGCACTTCCACTGTCCGACCGATCTCATGGATGCAACATGCTCTGCCACCCACCTCACTGCTCTCCACCCTATGTTTGTGAGGAATGACCTCACCACATCGAATCACGCAGTCTTTTAGACCATCTGAACGCACACCCATACTGAGTGTGTATCCGGCAAGGTACCTTATATGCTGTGAATGCTGATGGCAACGAGGATACAGTCGCCATCACCCGACTCAAACCAGCCTACCATGATGCTTCTTGGCCTGTCACACCTGCACACTCACCACATCTGCTGGAGGTTACATTTCCTACCCCAGAACTGGCACAAAGCCAGCAGGGTCAGCCCATATGGCAGGCCTCGACATTAGCTGCATCGTTTTGCCTCCAACCGTATTGATCGTTTTCCCAAGGCACCATGTACCTTTTTTCTAATGTCACTCGAAAGCCACGAATTAAGGAGCAGGTGAAGCAGCTTCGGTCAGCAACAATGCTTTCCACAAAAACCCAGACCAAGACTGTTTCTATATGCCAAATGCAACTTACCTTAAAAGCAACTTTTATTGGTGAGAGGAGATCCTTTGACATGGTTAACATTAGACCCACAACTTCCCGTGTGCCAGGAAAGAGCTCTATAAGCAGCAGCAGTCTGATTTGGCCCAGTGGCTAAGGTGCTTGCCTCGACAAAGATAAATGTGAACATATTTCATGACCGAGGTCGTGGGGTCGAGCCACATGGCATACGTAAAGCTCTTGAATAGAGATTAAATTCCCTTAAATACTAGCTGATTCAACAGCCTCTTTCGTATAGCGACAGAAGAGCCTTTATGGCTATCACCACAGCTTGCAGCTGCAATAAAGGATTGCCAACCGATGGATTCAAACCCAAGGCCTCGGGACCAAGGTGGTGGAAAGCAACCACCTTACCCGGTGTGCCATCTAAAATGATCATATATCATCTCCCTTGACTGGGATTTCATTCTCACCTTCTGACATAGAGCGCTCTAACGTGCGTTCGTATTCGTTGCAGAGTTCTTCCGAAAACCGAAGTTCTTGCGAACATCCTATACGGAAACGATACAGCTAAGACCTGTTTAAAGGTATTCTGATTGTTATTTGACCGTAGCGCATAAGAAATTACGTGCCTATGGATATCTAAATGCTTATCGCTTCGGGCTGCTGTGTCTCCCACGCCGGCGGCTGCCTTAGCTACGCCGGCAGCTAGTAACCTGCATGTTAGTTATGATCGTCAGCAGCTGTTATCGCTTCGTCACCGTAGATCAAATGCATTCCTAGATATTAATGTTGTTGCTAAGATTCATGAACTATGCATTAACAAAAGAAAAGCACACCGTAGCCGCCGCCGAGGCCGGAAACACCAGGTCAGACACCGCTCGTTGGGCGGGAACTGGGAGCTGAGTACCCGCGTTTAATATTCCTATAATGGTCTCGAACCGCTCAGCACGCTCCTCCACATGCTCACTGTAAATCTCTCTAACTTAGTGGTCATCAGGCCTGTTGTAACTCCATCGGACAGAATTAACACTTGCCTCAGGAATCCTCGTTCAATGTGTAATAAACCTCTGGTAATAAGCGACCTTATTTCAGAAAATGGTATCGACCTGCTTGCCCGAACTGAAAATTGGCTAAAATCGATAAACTGTCCGACAATTAAAAACTCTACCCCATCTGGTTTCTCGTTCTTTCACACCCCTAGATCAATCAAAACTGGAGGTGGAGTTGCTATTATCGTGCACTCGAATTTCAAATTCAAGCCATTTGCAGTACCCTCGCAGCAGTCTTTGAATCAATTGTCTTGGTCTCACCCAAAAACAAGCTACCGATAGTGGCAGTAGTCTATCGCCCACCAGGTACCGAATCCTCCTTTATCTCAGTTTTCTTCGATCTCATTTCCATTCTGTGTGCAAGAAATCGATCCTTCCTCGTTATGGGTGATTTCAACGTTCACTTTGATAACTTATCTGACGCTTTCAGTGCCGAATTTCGTGCATTGACTGAATCATTGTCTCTTGTGGCTAATGTGCATGGCCCTACCTAAATCAAGGGTCACACACTCGACCAGACTTGCTCATACAACTGTACTTTGTCATCACCAATTATTACCAAATCCTGCTTATCTGACCACATGCAGATCTCGTTCAATCTACAGTGCGTGCCCACATCCTCCTCTATAATAACCTGTGAATCGCGAAACCTCGAGACCCTTGACATCGATGCTGTCCGTGCGATAATATCTGCTTCACCTCGGCTGCTCAGTCCTCCCTCCAATCTGTCATCACTGGTTGATAGCTACAACACGACACTAGCTGACTCGCTCGACGAGTTTGCACCTCTGACAAAGCGCACTGTGCGCTCCTGCCCAGACGGCCTATGGTTTACCACATACATTAAACTAGCCAGGTCTACTAAACGAAAGCTTGAAAAAGGATCCAAAAGATCACGACTGACTGTCCATCAGCAGGCAAATGAAGACTACTGTAGGTCGTACCAATCGATCCTAGCAAAGGCCAAGTCTAGCTTCTATAGAAAGATTGTTAAATCACAAATGCACAATCCAAAGATGCTGATGTCGACGATCAACCATCTCCTCAACCGCTCCCAGATTATCTTCTTACCTAATGAGCCTTGTGATGATCTAGCCGATCGCTTCTCTCGATTCTTTGTGCAGAAGATAGACAAGATCAGGTAATCCATCCCTGCGATGACAACATCCCAACTAGAATGCTGTTTCCTGATTCCTGACTGCACCTCAATGTCTACATTTGAGCAGGTCACTAGTGATCTAGTCCTGAAGTTCGTATCTCAATCAAAGAAGACAACAAGACCTCTTGACCCTCTTCCAACTGTCCCGCTCCTACGTTGCATTGATCTGCTGCTGCCATGCATAACTAACATCATTAATATGTCATTAGCCTCAGGTCATGTCCCAGCATCTTTCAAAAAAGCTGTAATCAGGCCACTTCTCAAGAAAGCGACACTAGACCAAGAGAACTTAAGCAACTACCGCCCAGTCTCCCTTCTACCATTCCTATCAAAGACACTGGAACAGGTCGTAGCAGACCAGCTGAACTCATATATCGAAACCTCACACCTTGCTAGTAAGTTCCAGTCTGGCTTTAGAGCTAATCACTCCACAGAGTCAGCATTGCTTAGGGTATACAACAACCTACTTAGGAATGCAGACATGGGTAGAGTGTCTCTACTTGTTTTGCTCGATCTTTCGGCAGCTTTTGATACCATGGATCATAAAGTTCTTCTAGAGCGCCTCTCATCTCGCCTGGGCATCACTGGCACTGCTCTGCAGTGGTTCAGGTCCTATCTCAGTGGGAGACTCCAGAGTATTGACGTGAAAATATCATCCGAGGTACCTTTGAAATATGGAGCACCTCAGGACTCCGTGCTAGGTCCGGTCCTTTTCACGGTTTAAACTCGCCCTCTTGCTGATGTGACTGCCAAGCACAATCTAGGCTTTCACTTCTATGCTGATGATACTCAGATGTAAGTTTGCTTTGATCCCTACAAGCCTTCGAGCACCTCAAATTCTCTCAACTTACTTGCTGCATGTACTGATGACATCCGCACATCGATTGCAGCAAACTTTCTAAAACTAAACGATGATAAAACAGACGTACTAGTTATGGGCGAACCCAGTGTGATTCGCAAATTGGAAAGGCTGATGCTCAAAATTGCCTCTGCCAGCATATCTCTTATTGACTCAGCTCAAAATCTAGGTGTCATATTCCAAAGCAACCTCTCGTTAGACGAACATATCAGCTCCACAGTCAAATCTACCTAGTTTCAGCTTCATACGCTGGCTAAAATTCGGGCATGTTTAGATAAGGATACCATGTCCAAGCTGGTCCATGCATTCGTGACATTCCGTCTCGACTTCTGCAACTCACTGCTTACTGGCCTACCAGCATGTGCGATCAGGCGATTGCAGCTGGTGCAAAACTCTGCAGCTAGGCTTGTCTGTCGTGAGCATCGCAGTTGCCACATTACTCAACTTCTCGCCGACCTGCACTGGCTACCAGTCAAGTAACGGATTGACTTCAAGGTTTTGCCGCTCACTTTTAGGTCACTTCATTTTTTGGCTAAAGCCTATCTCTCAGGAACACTCCCCCATCAGGCCAAGCATCGTACCACCCGCTTTTCGGAATCCAACCATCTACGAATACCTCGTACAAACCTCAAATCCTTTGGAGATCGCACATTTAGTTCGTATGCTCCCAAAGCCTGGAACTCCCCCCCCCCCCGACCTGTGTCAGAACATCCCCTGACCTGACCACATTTAAAAAGAACTTAAAAAACACACCTATTTAGGAAAGCATTTAGTGGGTCCCTGTGATCCGTCCTTGATGTGCTTATGCGTGCTGACACTGTGCATACTGCCACTAACCACATTTGCATGCTGACCCTGTGCATGTCACCCCTAACCATGTTATTCATGTTGTTTGTTTATCAAGCATGATATTACTCAACATTCAATTGCATTTCTCTTTGCAGCAAATGTAAAGCGCCTAGAGAGAGATTGAGTTCTCTGAAGGCACTTTATCAAGTGCATTATTATTATTATTATTAATGGCATCCTTTCAGGGAGGGAATCAGACATGAGACACCTACACAGTGCAGGAGCAGTCTGCTGCTAGCTCTAAATAAACTTTACAGAGTTCAACATACCTTGCTCTTGTGCACACGAGATGAGTAGATCTTCTCGCCCTTGGGTGACAAAAGTACCAGGGTGCCATCACTGTCCCCTCCGGCGATCAGATTCAAATTGGCATCGATGCTGCAGAACCATGTCCTGACAAATGTAAACGCTTGCTAGGATCGCAATAAATAAGTGCAACAGCTGCAGCAAATCAGTGCCAGACAGCCACAGAGGTGGAAAGTCTTGATGCATGAGCACGTGCCAAACCTATAGTGCCCAACGACAGAGTTGGAGACTTTCGTACTGATGAACTAGATCCGTAGAACAGACACCTACTTGTAAGGATCCTCCATGTCGCACAGGATGGAGTGAGTGCTGCGGTTCAGGTCACGCAACATGATTCCACGGTCCATTGTGGCACTCAATATCGAGTCCTGGTTCTGAGGCAAGAATTTCATCGCAGCTATAACACCACCTGGTCCAACCTGGAAACTCGACCAGTAGGTGGATACCATACAGATAGTGCAGCACTGTTTTGCAGGGAGTCGTCGTGTGCCTTATTGCTAAGCAAAGCAATCAAGCTGAGTGCAAATTGAGCTTGTCGATAACATTGGAGAAGCACGCCAGAACAAGATGTATCTCCGTCAGTAACTCCACAAAGTCATAAAGACCATGTGGGTGTTACGTGGGAGAGTTTTGTATAGCGCACTCACAGCCTAAGCGGCTTTCGGTACGCATTCAGTAGCTAACAGACTTCGTCTCACGCAACAAAGAGAAAGTGGGAAGCATTGCAGAGTTAGGAGAGCAGTTGAGGTAGTGAGTAGCATAGAAGTAGCAGTTCAGGACCGCTGAACAAGATGTGCCATAGTCGGCAGTTGGAGAGTAGATGTCGTTGCGTAAGAATTGTGGAAGCGAGTTCCACAGCCTAGGACCTGCAGAGCTAAAGCTTCTGTCGCCAACTGTCTTTAAGCGGAGGAATGGGACAGCTAATTTATTGTCCACACAGGACCCCAGGGCACGAACAGGCTGAAACTGATGCAGCAGTTCAGCTAGGTATGAAGGAGCCAAGAAGTGGCGGGCCTTGTGGGTCAGCGTAAGAACTTTGCTCTGTATCCTTTGCTCAACCGGCAACTATCCTAGCTCTTTCAGCAAAGGAGACACGTGCTCAAACCGCTGGGACTTGAAGACCAGCCTTGCAGCTATATTCATAGTCCGCTGTAGTGGCATAATAGTGGTGAATCATAAGAAGATAAGAAGCTGCAGTGACTTGTGCTGACAAGCACTAGCTCACACAACTAAGGCATGCCAAGGACCCGGCAAGCCACTCAGCAATCCTCGCTTCAGCGCTACCAGAAAGTCGAAATGTAAGACTTCAAGGTTTCACGAGCTTAATCAGTGCATACCACGTCCGAGACAGGCATTTCCCCTTCCAATGCATTTACTATTGCACAATACAGTTCAATACTTCCTTAATATGGAATAGCAACAGAAAGAATGCTAGTTTCCTTTGGACGAGTAGATGCTGCTTTTAAAATTAATTAGGCAATCAATGATAGAAGGTTTTAAAGTCTAACGGAGGCCATTAACGGCTCAACAAAAGAATCCCAACTTAAAAACCTGTCACTGACCACAGCTACTCAAATCGTAATAAAGCATAGTTTAGTGAGCCGCCCAATAGGTAAGACGTTTGCTTTTCACAGCCTCTGTCCCGAGGTCAAGGGTTCGAATCCTGCAGTGGGCATTCCTTTATTGCCGCTGCAAGCGGTAGTGATAGCCTTTGAGGCTCTTCTGCTGCTATACTACAGGAAGCTGCTAAAAAAATAGTTCAAACTTGCTATAACAGAAGTTGAAAACCTCATAGTTCGAAAGTGCTATAATAGGCGTTGAAAGCCTATACGATAAAGGCAGTTGCCCACTAAACGGCAAGCTATGGAATTGCATCTGTTAGCAACTGACTAAGGTGGGTAGACGTAAGTACGCGACTGAATAAATGGCCGGAATCAGGTAGGCTGAAACGGGCCAAATGCCAAGCCCGATCGATAGGTAAAAAAAGTTGACCAATTTAACAGCTTCCTATATATAGTGCTGGCTCGAAAAATGCTCAGACAACAAGGGTAACTTTACCTTTTTTTAAAGTCCTCCTGAGCGTCTTCCCACATAACTGTACTAATTAGGGAGTACTAGTAAAATGTGTTTCCTATCAAATGATATACAATAGACCTCATAGGCTTCACCCTCTGCCGTATCGTTGATGTTTAAATAGAGTGAAGTCTGAAATCACTAGCGAAGGGTCATTGGAGTTATCTCGCTATTCCCAAAACTAGGGGTTTTCAGGTAAACATAACTAGCCTGCTACAGCAAGTCGTACATAAATCTCCATGTGCCATTGCAAGCTTATCGTCCCCATGCGGATCGGCAATCTTTGGTTAAGAGGCTCTAATCGGTGAGCAGGGCTCAACTGAAGATGACCGGATAAGAAATTAAACCTTACTAGACTACTCACACTAAGCTCTCTGAAATATCCAACTTCAAGCCAGCCACAAGAAACCTCACCCCAAGTTCTTCCATTCTGAAAAAAACCTATTACCTTTCTAGACACTATAACCACTGTTCTCCTTTGATATGCATAGATGCACTGCAGCCCGTCATAGCTAACTAATAAATATGTCCATAGCCTTCGGTCTTAGCCTTGCATTGCTCCAAATGGCTGTTGCTGGGCCACTAATTCAGGCAAAACCAGAACAGAAGCACTTAGCAATATCTGCCCAGTCTGACAACAGTGATGGCTATTAAAGTGACAGAAATAGGCAATGTGAGACAGGCTCATTTTAATAGCAAAAAATTGAATGTACAAAGTAATTCAGTTTCAGAGCTAATTATTCCAGTCGGCACTGATGCAAATTCTTAAACAACCTTCTAAAGTATGCAAAGCTCGCAAGTCTCTCCGCCGTCATACTAGATCTTGAAAAAACATTCGATACTAATAAACCACAATGCCTTTTTGAGCATCTGTCATCTCCCCTGGGACTGCAATGCAATGTGGTAGCCTCGTGACAGAGAGAAATATCGAAGTGTAGTTTAAAGTAATGTAATTTATCTCAGGCTGAAAATCCACAAAGCTACATACATTTAGTAGGCTAACACAGCAGAGTTCTATAGCGAACCTAAAGCCCAGGTAGCTTTCGGTACACATTCTGTAGACAACCGACTTCATCATATGCCACAAAGAGAAAGTGAGTAGCAAAGAAAGTGAGTTGTTTTGTACAGTGCACTCACAGTCTAAGCAGCTTTCGGTACCCATTCGTTAGCCAACAGACTTTACTTCACTTAACAAAAAGAAATTGAGAAGCATAGCTGAGTCAGGAGAGCAGTTGAGGTAGCAAGTAGTATACAAGTAGCAGCTCATGACAGCTGGAAAGGATGTGCCATAGTCAGCAACAGGAGAGTAGGTGTCGTCACAAAAGAGTTGTGGAGGTGAGTTCTACAGTCTAGGACCTGCTGAGTAAAAGCTTCTGCAGTCAAAGGTATTTAAGCAGAGGTATAGAGAAGCATGGAGGTAGCAGCTCAGGATGGCTGGAAAGGATGTGCCATAGTCAGCAACAGGAGAGTAGGTGTCGTCACAAAAGAGTTGTGGAGGTGTTCTACAGTTCTACAGTCTAGGACCTGCTGAGTAAAAGCTTCTGCAGTCAAAAAGGTATTTAAGCAGAGGTACAGAGAAGCATGGAGGTAGCAGCTCAGGACGGCTGGAAAGGATGTGCCATAGTCAGCAACAGGAGAGTAGGTGTCGTCACAAAAGAGTTGTGGAGGTGGTGAGTTCTACAGTCTAGGACCTGCTGAGTAAAAGCTTCTGCAGTCAAAGGTATTTAAGCAGAGGTACAGAGAAGCATGGAGGTAGCAGCTCAGGACGGCTGGAAAGGATGTGCCATAGTCAGCAACAGGAGAGTAGGTGTCGTCACAAAAGAGTTGTGGAGGTGAGTTCTACAGTCTAGGACCTGCTGAGTAAAAGCTTCTGCAGTCAAAGGTATTTAAGCAGAGGTACAGAGAAGCATGGAGGTAGCAGCTCAGGACGGCTGGAAAGGATGTGCCATAGTCAGCAACAGGAGAGTAGGTGTCGTCACAAAAGAGTTGTGGAGGTGAGTTCTACAGTCTAGGACCTGCTGAGTAAAAGCTTCTGCAGTCAAAGGTATTTAAGCAGAGGTACAGAGAAGCATGGAGGTAGCAGCTCAGGACGGCTGGAAAGGATGTGCCATAGTCAGCAACAGGAGAGTAGGTGTCGTCACAAAAGAGTTGTGGAGGTGAGTTCTACAGTCTAGGACCTGCTGAGTAAAAGCTTCTGCAGTCAAAGGTATTTAAGCAGAGGTACAGAGAAGCATGGAGGTAGCAGCTCAGGACTGGAAAGGATGGAAAGGATGTGCCATAGTCAGCAACAGGAGAGTAGGTGTCGTCACAAAAGAGTTGTGGAGGTGAGTTCTACTACAGTCTAGGACCTGCTGAGTAAAAGCTTCTGCAGTCAAAGGTATTTAAGCAGAGGTACAGAGAAGCATGGAGGTAGCAGCTCAGGACGGCTGGAAAGGATGTGCCATAGTCAGCAACAGGAGAGTAGGTGTCGTCACAAAAGAGTTGTGGAGGTGAGTTCTACAGTCTAGGACCTGCTGAGTAAAAGCTTCTGCAGTCAAAGGTATTTAAGCAGAGGTACAGAGAAGCATGGAGGTAGCAGCTCAGGACGGCTGGAAAGGATGTGCCATAGTCAGCAACAGGAGAGTAGGTGTCGTCACAAAAGAGTTGTGGAGGTGAGTTCTACAGTCTAGGACCTGCTGAGTAAAAGCTTCTGCAGTCAAAGGTATTTAAGCAGAGGTACAGAGAAGCATGGAGGTAGCAGCTCAGGACGGCTGGAAAGGATGAGTGTCAACAGGCAACAGTAATTCTAGGAGCTTCTAACATATGGAGTATGTCAGTGATATACATTTTGTCAAATTATTTAAAAAAATTACACTCTCCATTGGGGCTGGTATGATTAACAGAACACAAATAAGGATTTTCCAATTTGTAGATTACGCAAACTTGTGTGTGTGTGTGTGTGTGTGTGTGTGTGTGTGTGTGTGTGTGTGTGTGTGTGTGTGTGTGTGTTGTGTCTTCCAGCTCCTCATGCTCTCTTTATTTTCCTTTCGGAATATAATGCTGACATTAGCATTTCAAAAGCAGCAAACGTTTACAAATTGAATGACGATAAAAATAACCCACTAGCTGTCGAAAAACATAATTTTACTTTGAAATTCCACTACCTAACCCTACAAATGAACTATACAAGCTTTTCTCATCATACGTCGGTGCAAAATATGTGTCCTCTTATAAAAGTAACCTTTCACTGGGTGACCACACTAGCTCCACAATCAAGCCAAACTGCTTTCGGGCTATGCTACAATGCAAAAATTAGGGCGTCCACAAGGATGCAGCAAAAACGATGGCCCATGCATTTGCATCACCCGCTCTTCACTTCAGTAACTCACTCATTGAAAGTCTTACGGCCTGTGCAATAAGATCACATGGCTCGTGCAAATATCTGCCCTTGGGTCAACCAATTATAAAAAAGTTAAAAACCTACAGCACTGATGGGTCGGTGAGTATGTGGATTTGTGTGTACTGACCTTATACATATCGGCACTAACAAATTGAGATATTTATTAAGGAGCAATTGTAAGTGCTTAGACAGAGATATAGTTTTGAGTGTCCCACAAATGCTTTGTCATTAACATAATTGCTAGTGCTATTATAATCAATAAAAGTTACGATACCGTTGAGCAGTGGTATACTAAGAGACATTTGCAAGATAAATAAAATATTTCTCTTAATCCCCTGGCATATGCCATTTCGATTAGGGCTTAGACCCGAAATACCATAAAAGCTTTTGCCACTTACAGATTAGGCTTCAATACATCAATTCAAGATTTAAGAAATTAAAATTAAAAATTTAAGAATAATATTCAACAGCTATCCAGCACCTAAGGATGAGATGATCTATTTCAGTGTCTGAATACGGAATGCTGGAAAAGAAGATCTCTAACCAACAAAACTTTACTACCAGGAGAGAGGCACTAATAGATATGGTGGCAAGATCTATAACCGAATGTTATTATTTAAGCTTAAACATTGAGGTGAGTATGCATCATCGCCATTTTAAACCGCAGTTTTCAAAAAAATGCCGATGTATTGAATTAAATAAATAATAATACTGCCACTTGCATTTTGTTAAATAATGGCCTCCTATACAATTGTAAAGAGTGCAAGGAATTTCGTTTAGTAATCCAATTCAAAGGGCACTAGAAAGTAAAGATACAATAGCCTTAGCACAACGGTACCTTCAGTCCACACACACACACACATGCACCCACATATGCACACACACACACACACACACACACACACACACACACACAAATACATATTATGCATGCACATAAGCTCATTCACCTGCTCATTCATGCAGAAAAACGCACATACACACAAATCCAAGCACGGGTATGGAGGCATGCACGTGCAAACACATGCACTAACAAGTCCCACAGCACAAAGCAACATCCTAAAATGTAAACAACATTCATTTGTATAGCAAACTAAGAGAATCTTATGTCTACCAATGTGCTTCACGGGTACTGCAGGGCTTGATCCTACGACCTTAGTTACCCAACCCCAGGGAAAAAACCAGGGTCCTACAGTAAGGGCATAAGTCAGGGCAACAGTGGCAGGAATTCACTAGCTTTGCACATTACAGGTATCAGCTAAGCGCCTAAGGTCAATACCATGGCCTAGCGATCGGCAGGATCGAAACCCCATACAATGCTTACTCTGTGATATCGACAGGTGGCTGAGCAGCCGACAGATTCAGTATGATTCGAGTGCTCTGGAATGTTAAAGTTCAAGAGACAAGATTATGAAGCACCTAGCCTCTGCACGGGCTGATAACTCATGATGGTTATGCTTCACAAAATGCTAAGGACTGACAATAGGTATTTTTGCATGCTGTCCCACATAAATACCAATGCATACTACTACATCCTAGACTCAGGGCATTACTTCATAGCTGTGTTTCTAGAGCTATGCAGCCTCTACGAATGAGCACAGCAAACTGCGAAGAAGCAGCCGATCTGACAAAGCACACAGGGTCTCGAGATTGCTGCTCTGGGTTGGCATATGGTTAAGGTGCTGGCCTTTTTCGACGATGGTCGTGGACCCGAGCCACCTGGCATACGTGAGCCCATAGATTGAGGTTAAGCTCTATTAGTGCATGATTCCAACAAATTATCTTTTCATGGCTTTTAATTGAGACCAAATCAGACCCTGGAGGACACAGCCCTTCGGAGCCAATTACTGCAACTGCTGCCCCCCTGCTATTCGCATTAAGTCTCAGCAAAAGGCCCACGGTGCATCTTAGACAGCTGCAAGCCCCCTAGAAACCAGACCAGCCGGCCAGAAGCCACGGCACCGTCCAGCAAAGCACCACTCACACCCAGCTCTGCAATGCCCGGCTGCTGCTCCTTGTCGACGTTCCACAGTGCCAGCTCTCCGCCCTTGGAGCCGGCGGCAAGCAGGTTTGCCTTGGTCGGATGCCAGGTTAGTGCCGTGACGCGGCGCTGGAATGCAGTGGCCAGGCGGTCCACTTTGTACTGGTCGAGCTGGCGAAGCAGTGGTGAAACGAGGGCCTGCGAGAGTGACCACAAACTACTACTGCTGCTGCTGCTCGTGCAGCCGCTGCTCGCTCGGCAGCAGCAGGGGCAGCACGGGTAAGCAGCACGACCACCAGAGAGCGCAGCTACCGCCGACTGTACGGCAAAAGTTTCCGCTTGAAGGCAAAAGCTGGAACGCACAAGCTGCGATCACAGGCAAGCCGAGCAAGTAGCTGGTCACCGTGCTGTCTGCTTTCCACAAGCTTCTCCACCTGCCAAACTCGTTGCCAGAAAGCTGGGCAGCTGTCACGTTGTTGTCCCAGGCACTGCACCGATTCCCTCAGCTCAACTATGCTGGTTCTAAACCAAGCTGCGAATCGACTGATTGAATGTCCGGACACTTGCTAATAAACAAATTCGATTACTTGCTCCAGTCAAAGCATAAGAAACCGCAGCTGTCCACGGCATGTCAGCCAATGCTGCAGCTTCCGACTGGGACGTCAGGCCCGTTATCGCCTAGAACTGATGCCATACTAAGCAGCTTGTCTAGTCTGTCGTCCAAGGCATACCTGCCATTTCAGACGACTTTTGGCTAAGCTCCACAAAACACCTGTCCAGCATTAAAATGGACTTCACAATTTTCCCTATGACCGCATGATTTGTTTCACTATTTTGAATCAGCCTACCCATCTGACCTCGCTCATTCAGTAAACTATAGCACCACATGATCTTCCACATACTCATACATCTTTTCCCCACACTAATCAAAATCTTTTGGCAATCGAGCCTTCAGCTGGTAATAATAATAATACTAATACACTTGATAAAGCACCCTCAGAGAACTCAATCTCTCTCTAGGCGATTTACATTTGCTGCAAAGGGAAGTGCAATTGAATGGTGAGTAATATCATGCTTGATAAACAAACAAAATGAACGACATGGTTAGGGGTGACATGCACAGGGTCAGCATGCAAATGTGGTTAGTGGCAGCATGCAGGGTCAGCACGCATAAGCGCATCAAAAACGAATCAAAGGGACCCACTAAATGCTGTCCTAAATAGGTGTGTTTTTAAGTTCCTTTGAACTGTGGTCAAGTCAGGGGATGTTCTGACACATGTCGGAGGGAGTTCCAGGCTTTGGGAGCATACGAACTAAATGCACGGTCTCCAAAGGATTTGAGGTTTGTATGGGTATTTGTAGACTGTTGGATTCCGAAAAGCAGGTGGTATGATGGGGGAGTATATCTGAGAGACACGCTGGAGCCAAAGAATGAAGTGACATAAAAGTGAGCGACATAACCTTGAATTCAATCTGTTGCTTGACTGGTAGCCAGTGCTGGTCGGCGAGAAGTGGAGTAAGGTGGCAACTGCGCCGCTCACGACTAACAAGCCTAGCTGCAGAGTTTTGCACCAGTTGTAATCGCCTGATCGCACATGCTGGTAGGCCAGTGAGCAGTGAGTTGCAGAAGTCGAGACGGGATGTCACGAATGGTATGCACCGAAAGTCCAGAACTCACTTAGGGCTTCTGTAACCAGCTAAAATGACTTTGCATAATTGAAGCTTCAGCTGAAGATACTCCAGTTCAGTTTGCATTTCCAGTGCACCCAGTGGACTTGCATTGACTGTTGCTGGGCGCTTTGCCATCGTACACGTGAATGGGTCAGCGCATTCTACTTACCAGGGTGGTCCTACAAGCTGGTGGCCCAAAGAGTATTCAAGTCTGCTCGAGAATGCTGGCCTAAGCATGATGCCTTCGTACCTATCTGCATGGTTAGCATCTAAAACACTTTGCATGTCATTAATTCTTGTTTATGCTTCACTTGCAGTCAGTTACATAGCACTCGCATTGGCATTTAGTTAACAGTGTTATGTAATGCATCTCAGTCTGTAACTCCGCAAAGCCACAAAGACTATATGGGTGTTATGCAAAAGAGTTTTGCATACAGCAGTCACAGCCTAAGGGTCTTCGGTACGCATTCAGTTGCCAACAGACTTTATCTCACCCAACAAGGAGAAAGTGGGAAGCATAGCAGAGTCGGGAGAACAGTTAAGGTAAATAAATAAATCTAGCTGATTAAACAGCCTCTTTTTGTATAGCGACAGAAGAGCCTTTTTACGGCTATCACCACCGCTTGCAGCGGCGATAAAGGATCGCCCACCGCAGGAATCGAACCCACGACCTCGGGACCGAGGTCGTGAAAGCAAACGCCTACCTAGTGTGCCATCACGGCTGGAAAGGATGTGCCATAGTCAGCAGCAGGAGAGTGGTTGTCGTTGCATAAGAAAAGTGGAAGGCAGCTCTACTGACTAGGACCTGCAGAGCAAGCTTCTGTTGCCAGCGATCTTTAAGTGGAGGGATAAAACAGCTAATGTATTGTCCATTCAGGACCTTGGGGCGCAAGGAGGCTGAAACTGGTGCAGCAGTTCAGATAGGTATGGAAGAGCCAATCTATCAGCTAGTTACCTTGGAACGATTCAAACGATCTATTATTATTATGATTACAGTAATTATTCCTACTTTGATCATTAGTAGAAGTGCACAGAAAGTGATTTGCTCTCACGGGGGGGGGCTTCTACAATTACATAATTTCAATATGCTTTATATTGTATTGCTGAGCCTTCTACCCGTCGGCAGGCAGCTGAAATGATAGTAGCTAATACATTGCCACGTGAAAGCCCCTGGCTGCTCCTTCTGTGCCAAGCAGGCAGCAGAGGCCGAGGCAGATCGATGGGGGGAGGTCAAGAGAAAGGAGAGGGCACCAAGAGGAGCTATAAGGGAGCATAGGTCCCATCCCCTTGCAGAGCCCAGCTGCTGGCTGCACAGGCGAGGGTGACGGTTGCTCGGTTGGTAGCTGAAGCGCATCTATAGCCAACGTGCACCAGATGGATGCAGCAAGGAATAGTCCATCGATGGGCACACACGACAACGACATATACTCCTCAACTGCCGACTATGGCACATCTTTTTCAGCGGTCCTGAACTGCTACTTCTATGCTACTCACTACCTCAACTGCTCTCCTAACTCTGCTATGCTTCCCACTTTCTCTTTGTTGCGTGAGACGAAGTCTGTTGGCTACCGAATGCGTACCGAAAGCCGCTTAGGCTGTGAGTGCGCTATACAAAACTCTCCTGCGTAACACCCACATGGTCTTTATGACTTTGTGGAGTTACTGACGGAGATACATTACATTACACGACATATGTCCCGGCACGGCATCACGGGATAGGGGGCCTGCCCTAGGAGGACTGGGAGGGGGAGAGCAGACTAGAAGTTGCGCAGAGCACGATGCTCACTCACCCTTCTCTGGCTGCTCGCCGTGGCTGAGCTCAAACCAGTCTCTCGCCTCGTGAGTGCGTCACATAGCTGCCTGCTGTCGAGCAGCCGTCGCCAGGTGGCGCACGCAGGCGAGGATGGCATGGCTGCTCCAGTCGGAGGCAAGCCGCACAGCGGCCAAGCATCTGGCGGCCCATGGCAGCCAGACTTGCCAGCTTGCGCTGCTCGAGCGCCGGTCGCCTGCTCCTCCGAAGCAGAAGAGAAAGCTGGAGGAGAGGTGCTGCCGGCGGCAGGCTTTGCTGTCGCAGCGAGTTGGGTCTCAGTAGCCAGCTTCCGGACAGACCGCGCAGCACGTGTGCTGCCGCTGGTGCTTGCTTGGCGACTGGTGCCGAGCTGCTGCCTGCTGTCACCGGCAGCAGTGACTAGGCCAGGGTCACTGCCATTGTCATCGGCCCCAATGCCTCGACCACTTGCTCGGCGCTTTCGAGGACGACCAGTCGGCACAGGCGCTGCTGCACTTTTGTGGCCGTCAGCATGATGTGCCTGAACTGGCTCAGTAGTAGCTAGACAAGGGACACGAGCACAGCTGAGCATCGAACAGAGCATGAGCTGACTCAGTCGCGTGTACTCGAGGCGCAGCAGAAGGCTGTCACTGCTGGCAACGACTGCAGGCCGGCAACGAGGAGCCACTTACGTCGGCTCGATTTCTGATCACCAGTCGGACCCGGCAGTGAGCAATCCTCTCTAGTGGTGGTGTGCTGCTGACTGGTCGCGTGCCCATGCCCGGCAGTGGCTCTTGCCTTCCCAGGCATGCTCTCGTAATCTGGCCTACTTCGACGGCAGTGACCAACGGCAGGAGATAGGCAACTTGCACGAACGTTCTCTGCTGCTTCCGGTGACAGTGGTGGCCACTCGGACAGGCTTCCACAAGCAAGAAGTATGACGACACTCGAATTTCGGCAGTCAAGCAGAGCTGAACGCTTGGCGATGCAATCGATATCTAAAATGCAAATACGAATGCCGTCGAAAAAACCGAGTTCATTGATTCTCAACTCCAGCATGCCGCCAGTGTTTTGATAAATATCAAAGCGGCAATGAAAGACCTGTACACTACTAAGACTCTGAAGCTGCTTTGTGAGATGAGTCTAGCTCAGCAAAGGACACCAATTGCAGCTATGCTAAGAAACTATGCTAATGATAAAACTGATCGAATATTTATATTGCTCTATATGAGAACTGAGCTCTATTAGGTCATGTACGTGTGCTAGAAAAGAAGAGTGTCGATTGGTTAGTGATTAAATGCACATGATCAGCACGAATACCAAACAAAGGTGCAAAGCTAATTCTTTAACATGTAGCTTTTATAGTTGCTGAATAGCATGTCAGGTATGTCGTATCGCCAGTTGCAAGCGATTTCGAGGCATTGGCATCATAAAATGAAGGCAAGGTCTTCAAAGGATTCTAGGTTGGCTGTATATCGATATGGCATGGTTAAAAGGGTTGAGCTAGAAGAGTGGGCGTGACGACATCAAGCCGGATTAGGAAGTGGTTCGGCTGGCTTGAGCAAGAGGATGAAGGTACCAATAATTGAGTGATAAAACCCCTGAGCCGATGCATTGCAAGACAGAAAGCCTGGTTGGTTGGGAAGTAGCTCCGAGTGGTAGCCCAGTGTTTAAAAATTAAGCTACCTAAACCTGAATGAAAACACCTTGACTTACACATACTGCTGATTAAGTGCAGAAGCCCCACTAGCTTTATCAATGCCTGGATAAGAACTTTAAAGTAGGGCTGGATCCTTTATCAATGCCTGGATAAGAACTATAAAGTAGGGCTGGAACCATAGGAAAGCACGAATGCAGGACGGCAGTGATCTTTTAGAAGACCCGCTGGGAACTACGATTGGAAAGGAAAAAGCAGGGTCAAGGTGCAGGTTTAAGGTGCAGTCCCTGTTATAGCGTATAAAAGTCAGGGTGGCCCATGCTGCTTCGACGTATGGATAGAGGCCAACGCCAGCAGCACGCTAGCACAGTACTGCCGAAAAAGTTCTCAGTTCGGCGCTATCAGCAAGATAGCTATGAAAGCATCACCGAGCAATCAGTACGATACAATCTGCAAGCGATACAACCGTCGCACAACTTTGCCGACCGGCGAACTCTCGGGTCTCTCTCCACGGTAATGAAAGCCAGACAAGCGTTCGAGAGCGGCAGCTAGAAGCCAGCATCGAAATCGCTGAATCGCTGCAAAATGATCGCCTCGTCCGCCGACACAGCACAGCAACACCGTGGGCTGTTCGTGGCTCAGCACCCAGCAACTCCACGCGGCCACAGGTCAAACTTCACGATCGCACACGTTGCAATGCACAGTCAAATTTAACCTATAGCCCTGGCGACGCCCAGCTCACTCCTGCTTTCGCTTAGATACGCGAAGAACGCCAAGCCTGCATAGTTGGGGCTTCTGCAGGCAGCACCGCACTGACTTGCGTGCGCGATTATTTTCCGAGTTGCCATAATAGCAGTCAAGACGAAACTGAAAGAGGCAGCCACAGGCTTTCTATCACCGCCGCTCCTACCGTCGTGCCACCTGCTCCTGCGCCAAGCATTTAGGCACGAGCATGAGGTGGGGGCACTTCGACATTCCTCTGCCACGCTAGAAACAAGGGCGCAGCCAGCCTAGACGCGCTACAATGCTTAGTGCAGGCTGAATAAAAAGAAAGCTTCGCGCGACAGCAGATGAGACGCGACAAGTACCTGGGCGCCGCGAACAGGACAGGCACACGCGTGGAACGCGCCTGCCGCAGTCCAATACCACGTGCAGGCACGGGTCGTAATAGTGAGTCCTCGATGCCGGTAGTTACGTAAACTCGCAACAGTGCTGTCGCGCAGTAAACGCCTGTTTATTCGAGGCTTAATATTAGATTTATTAAAAAAATACTATTTCTAACTAGGTAATAACGACGGCAAAAACGTGAAATCGAAGAACTCCTCCAGCAGTTGACATCAACTGCTGGTGAGCTTGGCTGCCCCGCCAGGCGCCGGTGTGGGGCGAGCGCTAGTAAACATACGCGCTGCTCATACGCTGGCCGCGTGCGGGTAAAGCTTAATAAATCTCTCTGTTTGAGAAAGCAACCTGATCTTTCGCGTTTGAATCAAACTCGCCTCCCTGTCAGGTCGCAGTCTACTTTCAGCAGCGAGGCAGCATGCCTAAACAAAAGCCCAACCCCCTCAAGCCAAGCCCACACGAGTTATCTCCCGGGAGGTAACTCCATACGGAGGGTTATACGAACCGGGCTTTTGCTTTAAGATCTGAGAAAACGAAATCTTTATAATATTATGTTAATAATAATAGAAAATGTGTATCTTTCTCAGATAACCTTATCTATGTCTATGCACTTAACATATGTTGCAGAGGAGGCGAGATCAAAGAGTGACCCAGGAAAAGATTGAACTCTCTGCGGGCGCTATAACAAATATATTATTATTACTATCATTGTTATTATTTTTAGCGGTAACATACTCAATGTCAAAAATCACAGCATGGCTAGAGATGAAATTCATAGTGTCAACATACAAATATCGTTAGTGGCAGTATACACAGTGTCAGCTCGTATATTCATAAAGAGAACGAATTATAACAACGTACCAAATGTCGTGATGAAATCATGCGCTATTAGCTCCTTTTTAATGTTGTTAAGTCATGGGGACGTAGCAACATCATACGGGAGTAAGTCCCAGGCTTTGGAAGCATACAAACTAAGGGCGTGGTTTTTAAGGGCATTGAAATTCGTACGAGGTATAGCTAAGCGATTTAATTCAGAACAGCCCGTTTTACGATGCCTAGCCGGAGGAAAGTAATTCGTACGGCCAGAGAATGAAGATAATTAAACGTTAATAAAACCTTATATTTCAAAGCTATGCTTAGTTAGGGGCCCTGCCGATCTGAAAGAAAGCTGTGTGATGTGGCAAACTGTTAGTTCATGCATTCGTGACATCCCGTATCGACTTCTGCAACTCACTGCTTACTGGCCTACCAGCATGTGCGATCAGGCGATTGCAGCTTGTGCAAAACTCTGCAGCTAGGCTTGTCTGTCGTGAGCGTCGCAGTTGCCACATTACTCCACTTCTCGCCGACCTGCACTCGCTACCAGTCAAGCAACGGATTGACTTCAAATGTAAAGCGCCTAGAAAGAGATTAAGTTCTCTGAGGGCGCTTTATCAAGTGCAATATTATTATTATTATTATAAGGTTTTGTCGCTAACTTTTAGGTCCCTTCATTCTATGGCTCCAGCCTATGTCTCAGATATACTACCCCATCAGGCCAAGCATCGTAACACCCGCTTCTCGGAATCCAACAGTCTAGAAATACCTCATACAAACCTTAAATCCTTTGGAGACCGTGCATTTAGTTCATATGCTCCCAAAGCCTGGAACTCCCTCCCGACCTGCGTCAAAACATCCCCTGACCTGACCACATTTAAAAGGAACCTAAAAACACACCTATTTAAGACAGCATTTAGTGGGTCCCTGTGATTCTTCTTTGATGTGCTTATGCGTGCTAACACTGTGCATGCTGCCACTAACCACATTTGCATGCTGACCCTGTGCATGTCACCCCTAACCATATTATTCATCTCGTTTGTTTTTCAAGCATGATTTTACTTACCATTCAATTGCATTTCACTTTACAGCAAATGTAAAGCGCCTAGAGAGAGATTGAGTTCTCTGAGGGCGCTTTATCAAGTGTATTATTATTATTAACTGTCAAGCTCACGACAGACAAGCCTAACTGCAGAGCTTTTCACTAACTTCAAGCACCACCAAATTGCATGGGCCGGTAGACTAGCAACGAATCAGTTATAGAAGTCAAGACATGAGTGTATAACTGCATTGACAGATTTGGATGTATTTTCCCTGTCTAAGCGAAGCCAAATTTTTGCAATTTTAGGTAGCTGAAAGTAGGCAGGCCTGGCTTTGAAGCTAATTGTGTGCGTCCAGTGAAAGGTCACTCTGGAACTAGACATCTATATTATGCAACTGTACAACTGGAAACTTTCCAAAAGAGCCGACATTGAGCGCTGCTCGGTCATCTTTTTTTCGTGGAAATGAGCCAACAATTTGTCTCGATAGTCAAAACTTTTGCCTCAACTTCACCAGATTGTGTATGTAAGTGAAGTTTTGCTGTTATCTTGGTGTGGTAAAGTTGTACCTCTTGTTTGAGCTTAATTGAGCTGGAATGCTAATATTTAAGAATGGCATGCTGGACCTCTATCTGCAGACGCCGAAACTATCCAGTCGCTGGAAGCAGACCCAGATTTATAACCCGGCTGCTATATTAGGCGCGAGTCTGAACTCGCATAGCAGTCTCCCTCTTGAAGCAACAATTTGCCGGTCTGTGAGTCAAAGCACCGAGCGTGAGCTGCTGCGTGCCTTTCAGTGACTCTATAAGAAGTCACCTGCCGTGTCAACCATACTTCAAAGGCAATTCTTTCAACTTTGGCTAAACTGTGCTGCTAGTGGCACTGCCCAAGGATATTGAGCTCTGCGTCGAGACCGTTGGCGGACTGTGGGCGGCAGGCCTTTACAAGATGCGTGCATTTTGCCTACAGCCGAACTAGTGCAGAAATGGCTGAACTAAGAGTACAATGGATATAGCAATACGGCAACCTGGACCGATGTTTCTGCCATCGCTGGCGACGACAGTTTCGCTAAATTCCGTGAGCCTTACGCCGATATTTTTTTCTTTTCGTCTCTAACTTTGTGCCATATGTACTTATTATCTTCATTGCTACCATCCAATCTCGCGATCGATCCACCAATTTGTCGACCAGCCATTGTTTCCTCAATGCCGCTCGCCGGCGATTCTTCCATCGACTACATGGCCTTTCCCTTCCATACCTCGTCGCGATCAGGTGGTTGCTTTCACGACTTCGCTCCCGAGGTCGTGGGTTCGATTCCTGTGGTGGGCGATCCTTTATCTTCACTGCAAGCAGTGGCGATAGCCGTAAAGGCTCTTCTGTCGCTATACAAAAAGAGGCTGTTTAATCAGCTAGGATTTATTTATTTTATTTATCGTCGATTTTCTGCTAACGTTCAGTCTGGAGGTAAAGCCGACCGATAGCCACGTTAGTGGACGCGTTCTAGGCTTTCAGTACGCCGATTTGGCAAAGTTCTAGGGTTTATGGTTTAGGATAAAAATATAAATCTTTTGCAAAGCACCCAAGAGAACTTGAAGTGTCCATTCAGGCGCTTCGCGTTTGCCGCAGGGTTCGATCCCGGGTCCTCGGCCATCCAATGAATTCATAGTAAACTCGAACGGGTGAGCAGCTTAACTAATAGGCCAAACAAAAGTGAATGTCTGGAATACAAGCAACAAGGAAGTTGAAAGAGCTTGACGTGATTGATGGCTAGTATGGATCAAAGCATAAGTACGGCTGAGTGTCATTGGCGTAGTGTGAAAGTGAAGTGAAAGTAAAGTAAAGTGAAAGGCTAGATTGCTCATAAAGATTACTTCGGCAAAACGGAGAGTATAAATTCAAATCCTTTGGAGACCGTGCATTTAGTTCGTATGCACCCAAAGCCGGGAGCTCACTTTCGACTTGTGTCACGACATCCCCTGACGACCACATTAAAAAAAACAACTTAAAAATGCATCTATTTATGACAGCATTTAGTGGGTCCCTGTGATTTGTCCTTTGTGTGCTTATGCATGCTGACACTGTGCATGCTGCCACTAACCACATTTGCATGCTGACCCTGTTAATTTTGTTTGTTTTTCAAGCATGATTTTACTTACCATTCAATTGCATTTCCCTTTGCAGCAAATGTAAAGCGCCTAGAAAGATATTAAGTTCACTGAGGGCGCTTTATCAAGTGCATTATTATTATTGTTATTATAAATTGTGAAAAGAAGCGAACCAAGAACAGAGCCTGAGGTACCTCGAAGTGATTCCTCGGATTATTGTGGCTCGTTGGTAGCAATCAATCTGGAATCGCCTGTGTATATTAAGAGCCGAGTTCCACAGTCTAGGACCTGCGGAGCTAAAGCTTATGTCTCCAACGATCTTAAGCGGAGGAATGGAACAGCTAATTTATCGTCCTTACAGGGCCTGAGGGCACGAGGTGAAACTGGCGCAGCAGTTCAGGTAGGTATGGAGGAGCCAAACCGTGGCGTGCCTAGCGGGTCAGAGTAAGAACTTTGCGGTGTATCCATTGCAACCGGTATCCATCCTAGCTCTTTTAGTAAAGGAGACACGTGCTCAAACAGCGGGGACTTGAAGACTAGCCTTGCAGCCATATTCGTAGTCAGCTGCAGTGGCTTAATTGCTTTCTTTGGTAGCCAAGCCAAAAGTTAATTACAATAATCAAGCCGAGACAGAACCAAGGAACTAGTTACATTTATTTTGCAAGCCACTGTGGGAGACAGCTATCAATCTTGGATAGGGATCAAACGTGAAAGCAGTCTTCTGAATGAAGCTTTTAAAATTGAGGCAGCTGTCGAAAACGACACCTAAATTTCGAGCACAAGGTGATGGTCGCACAACAGCATCAACAATTAGAAAAGCAAATGTGTGACTATCGGACCACCTTGTAATAATAATAATAATAATAATATTAATGTACTTGATCAAGCGCCCTCAGAGAACTTAATCTCTTTCTAGGCGCTTTACATTTGCTGCAAAGGGAAATGCAATTGAATGGTAAGTAAAATCATGCTTGAAAAACAAACAAAATGAATAACATGGTTAGGGGTGACATACACAGGGTCAGCATGCAATAACTTGGACCAGTAAATTGTGTAGCATGTAGGATGCAGGTGCTTCCCTCTGTCCTTGAGGGGTGGCAATCGCTTCGTGCTCCATGGGCTCCACCTCTTGCAGGTAGGTACTCTGGTCGTCCACAAAAGCAGGCGAACGTTTTGCAGGTCTGGGTTTTAGTTGTAGGTCTGAACCCAGATAGTGAATAAAATGCACGGGCATAATCAGGAAATATGCTGGGTTTCAGTTTCATCGCGTCGTATAAAATCAAAGCCTCGGCTTTAAGACCTATTCATATAGCTCTAGCAGTACAGTGTTGGCCCTACGGTCCTCAGGGGTCGGATCACTCCTGCACAAAGCGAAAGACTGGAGGTACTTCTAACGGTAGATGGCTTCAGATTGTGTTGAAATTAGATGTAAAAGTCACTTTATGATCAACTACACCTTAATAATAATGATAACAATAATGTACTTGATAAAGCACCCTCAGAGAACTTAATCTCTTTCTAGGCGCTTTACATTTACTGCAAAGGGAAATGCAATTGAATGGTGAGTAAAATCATGCTTGAAAAAACAAACAAAATGAATAACATGGTTAGGGGTGACATGCACAGGGTCAGCATGCAAATGTGGTTAGTGGCAGCATGCACAGTGTCAGCACGCATAAGCACGTGAAGGACGAATCACAGGGACCCACTAAATGCTGACCTAAATAGGTGTGTTTTTAAGTTCCTTTTAAATGTGGTCAGGTCAGGGGATGTTCTGATGCAGGTTGGGAGGGAGTTCCAGGCTGTGGGAGCATACGAGCTAAATGCACGGTCTCCAAAGGATTTAAGGTTTGTACGAGGTATTTCTAGACTGTTGGATTCCGAAAAGCGGGTGGTACGATGCTTGGCCTGATGGAGGAGTATGTCGGAGAGATAGGCTGGAGCAATAGAATGAAGGGACCTAAAAGTGAGCGACCTTACCTCGGGGTAAACCGTGAAAAGCTCCAGCTTTACTTGGGAAGGCCGACCAATTGTCCTCTGACCTCGTCGGCCGATTGCCCTCTGAACTCGATGTCTAAGTGTCCTCTAACCTCGCCGGCTGAGTGCACACTGACCTCAGTATCCCAAGTGTCCCTTGACCTCTCTGCACAAAGTTCAGCAGGAGAGCTCTAGCTGCTTCCGGGAAATCGTGCGGATCTTTCTCGGCGCAGGTATATCTTTATGGCAGAAAAATTGGAGACTATTTTCTGTCAATGAGCTTTATTAAAATCATTTTTTCATTGAGTTTCGCTGGCGTAAGGCTGAGTGGTTTTCTCTGCCTGCTTCCTTGTAGTCCGCTATAAATATCAAGATATATTTTAGGCTCCGTGCTGTTTCTCTCGCTCTCACTGCCTCTCCCCCTTTCTCTCTCTCTCTCTCTCTCTCTCTCTCTCTCTCTCTCTCTCTCTCTCTCTCTCTCTCTCTCTCTCTGTCTCTCTCTCTCTCTCTCTCTCTCTCTCTCTCTCTCTCTCTCTCTCTCTCTCTCTCTCTCTCTCTCTCTCTCTCTCTCTGTCTCTCTCTCTCTCTCTCTCTCTCTCAGTTTGTGTGTGTATTTTTTCGAGACTAGTGAGCTTGTAAGTTCTCGCATTTGGTGACTTATTACGTTCAGTCCTTTACACGCTTAACTTTTGTTTATAGATTTAAGAGTACCTTTTCCAACAAATAATAATGATGATAAGCAACGCATCGACTTCAAGGACTTGTCACTGACTTTCAGTCCCTTTATTTTTTGGCCCCAGCCTACCTATCAGATCTACTGCCCCCAACAGGCTAATCACCGTACCACCCACTTTTTTTGAATCTAACTGTTCACCTATACCTCGAATAAACCTCATCCTTTGGAGACCGTGCCTTTAGTTCGTATGGTCCCAAAGCTTAGAACTCACTCCCGACTTCCGTCATTTTTATATGTCGTTCGCAGTAAGGCCTTAGAAAACTTTATCTCTATTCAGGTAATTAACGATCGCAACAAGAGTTACGGGGTTAATCAATCATTGGTTTGCGACTAGCCCTAGGGTTAGGGACATCCACAGATAAGGCATCCACAAGAGAGAAAAATCCTACTTAGGCTAGTATGTTATAGCAAGCATGAAGACAAAAATGACCACTGAGTGGTCCCACCAGGTATCCTTACAGCAGGTAGCATGTACTAAATCATAGACAGGTATAAAGGCACAGCACACCCGACCAAAATACAAGCCTTATTCACTGGGCGAAGCAAACGGTGACTGAACAATAGAGTCTTCAGATGCGACTTAAATGATGCCTGAGCCATTGCAAGTAGCAACTGTACCAGCAAGCGAATTCCAAACTTTTTAAATAATAATAATAATAGTAATATATTTGTATAGCGCTTCCAGAGAACTGCATCTCTCTCTGGGAACTTTACAGATACTGCATATAAAGCATTACCAAATGTTTGGTGGTAACATCCAAAGGCAGCAGGCATATTGTAAGCAGGGGCATGCAGACGAACGACGAATCACAAATACCTACTAAATGATATAATAAAAAGGTGCGTTTTAAGCATCCTTTTTAATGGCGTCATGTCAGGGGACGTCGTGACATGCATCGATAGTGAGTTCCAGGTTTAGGGAGCATAGGAACTAAAGGCACGGTCTCCAAAGGTTTTGAGGTTCGTACGAGGTACGGCTAAATGATTCGAGTCACAACAGCGGGTTGTACGATTCTTCGTCTGGAGAGGTAGTAGTTCTGACAAGTAGGCTGGCGTAAGAGAAGGGAGGATCTAAAAGTAAGTGACAGAACCTTAAAGTCGATGAACTGCTCGATTGGGAGCTTGTGCAGGTCGTCAAGTTTTTGACGAATAACGGCAATCCACCGAAATTCACTGCAATCCACCCTAGTTAGGCTGAAATCAACAGGATGGTGGCGCTGTCGAGCTCAAATGTTATTGTTATTTCCACGTTGCATTTTATCTAACCACCACACCTTGCGTCATTGTGAGCGCGCACACTTATGCAAATGAGCTTCAACGTCGGAGGCCCTGTACCGAAATCCACTGCATTCCACCGCGAAACGAAAGAATCCTGCTGCAAAAAGCTCTCTTTTTATTTCATATGATGACTCTCTGCGACAATTGCACTAACAAAAATTTCACTTGCATTGGCATGGCCGTTCTCGTGCAACGCGCTATAACCGACTGCAGTAGCCCGGGCCAATACCGAAACCCACTTCAATCCGCCGAATCCCAAAAATAAAAAATAAAAATGGATTGAGCCGAGCTCCCTTTTTATTGCATATTAAAGTGCACAATGTCGTGTGCACACGCTCGTAAAATAAAATAAAAAACTTCTTCATTCTCGAACTCGGGCAATACGCAGCGATCGCTTGAAATAACCTGGAAGAATACTGTAATTTACATTATTCCATTGCAAATTACCCTCAAATCACCATTTCGAAGCTCTAATTGACATTGCATATAAGACTAGACTCGGTTCTAAGTGCACCCACAAAGTTGCTCGGATTGTGCACACGCGTTCTCATGCAATGCAGTGCAATCGATTGACACGGTCCGGTCCCATACTTCAATCCATTGCAATCCACCGCACAGCGACAAGAATGCACACACTTTAAGCTCTAATAATGATTGCACGTTGGTCTAATCTTCGGTTATTGTATAATCGCACAATTTCACTACAGCTTCCTCAACAATTCGGCAGCAATGCACTGCAATGGGCCGAGCCAATACCACAATCTACAATAATCTGATGCATAATAATAATAATGCACTTGATAAAGCGCCCTCAGAGAATTTAATCTCTTTCTAGGCGCTTTAAATTTGCTGCAAAGGGAAGTGCAATTGAATGGTAAGTAAAATCATGCTTGAAAAACAAACAAAATGAATAATATGGTTATGGGTGACATACACAGGGTCAGCATGCAAAATGCCCCGAAATCGGTTTCGAAATGCTTCAATTTTGAATGCATGTTACAAAGTACAGTGGTTAAAGTCAACCGCATCATTTTAAGCAATTTCACTCGTATGATGTCGGGAAATTCATGGCAATCTACAGCAACGGCTTGGCTTAAAGCAGCAATCCCCTATAATTCATGGCAAATCGACCACAAATTGGCTGCACGAGTTGCCTACTGTCATCGCATTTCAATTTCTTTATGCTAAAAGTGAAATATCGTAGAACTTAAAGCCATTTCGCACGCTAATTGTCAACAATGCACGGAAATCAAAAGCAATGGCAGGGCTAATACCTCAACCAGTGGCAAATCGACGGGAAATCGGCTGCACCAACTCCGATTCTTATTCAGTGTAAAATCTCACTGTGAACGCACATATTTTCAACCCTCTCTGACCATTCAATCTTGGCAATACACGGCAATGGCCCGGGAAATTTGAATTTCATTTGCACAAGGGCGTGTGCGAACAATGACATGAATTTTTGTGGATAGATAAAATCGAATATACTTATAAAACATCAGCCGCAAATTTGAGCTAGGCAACCCCAATATCTGGTCGATTTTAGCCTAATTAGAGTGGATTGCCGTAATTCGTCAAAACCGGTCGGAGAGAAGTGGTGTGCTTTAGCATTACAAGTCTTGTGACAGATTAGCCTCACGGCAAAGTTTCGCACCAACTGTAATTGCCTGATTGCGCAGGCTGGTAGACCTGCAAGCACTGAATTATATAAATCGAGACTTTTGAAGCATACGAATAGAGGGCTCCGTAACATACGGTATTTGAAATTCATAAACCATCAGTGGGTATGAGGCTAAATAACTCAATAAATGAGTACGTTTCACGTGCAAGGATGACGGATCGGATGTCTGATTCTAATGAGAGGTGGGGATCTTGAAATCGATTCGATGCTTCAAGGAAGCCAGTAACGCTTCAATAGGATCGGAATGATGTTGTCGCTGCAGATCTGACCCGAAACCAAACAAATAGCTGAGCATTTATTCCCAAAGGCTCTTTTTTGACCGATCATTGCCAACTAGTGGACCATGGGTGTAAAAGTCACGGTTAACTTCTACTTCATTTTGGAAGGCTAGCTTGAGTCTCGGCTGACCTAGCTAATTAGCCCGCCCTATTGACTGAGTCATGCAGTCTCAAAGCAGGAAAATCTCAATGGGAGGCAATTTGAAAGTTTGAAGCTGCCGTGATCAAGTTTTATGAAAATGACTTTTGTAAAGCTAAGTCAGTGATGCGAAGAATCTTTCCTCGCTGTTTTCTGTTACTCAGGCACTTTTAAGTGCATTTTACGAGCTATGCACTCTTTATCTTTAATAATAATGCTAAAACTCATTTATATAGCACCCCAGAAGAACTGTATTTCTATCCCGGTCGTAAAGGAGAGCACATAGACCAGGACTGTACAGGTAAATCTTAAACATTGGGCCAATCAGGGCTTTCTTTCGGATCTATTGCTAGTCATGCATGTTCCTTGCTGGCGTTTAGACATAAGATCCCTTTCAGTCTCTTTTCCTTCATTGAATAACTTTATTAGCATTGTAGGCGATAAAGAATCGCCAACTGCTGGACTCAAACCCAAGACCTGTTGGTAAAGAAGAGCAAATTGCCTCCAAGGCTAAGACCCGGGGGTACATACTGTATGTACGAGCTTGCATTAAAGCTATATGCACTGTCACCGAGATGGTTCGGTTCAATAGAGCTCGCCTCGACCAGGGTCGATGTGAATGCATTTTATGACCGGGGTCGTGGGTTCGAGCCTCGTGATATCTGTGAGGCACCTATATAGAGCTTTATCTACGTTAGGGCGCTACACAAATTAATTATATATTGTGTCTACTTGTACAAACAGTTTTTTAGACTAATCAGCTTTTGCTCTGGAGTATTTTTAATGAAAACGCAGCAGTGGTAAAACTAAACTTCAGACAAAATAAGATATGAGAAACGCAGCTTACTGCACAAGATGATTGAAAAGGAATTTCGTCAGCAAATGAGAACCTTTAAGTTATTTCGCCACCACTGTAAAGGCTAGATCCACAGTCTAGGACTTGCATAGAAAAAAACGTCTATTGCGAATTGAATTGATAATGAGATAAGAGGGCTGCCAGTTTATTGTCGCAATTCGTTTACATATGTGGTGCATCGTAGGTTATGCGAGCGAAATATATGGGGACCTGTTTAGGCACTGTTCGTACTTAGCAGTTTTGTTTTAAAATAGAAAGGCGTTGCTGGCGACTTTTCCACGGGACAATCGACTGAAGTCGGTACCTAAGTTGTCGACAACTGGAATGAAGAAAAGCTCAAAGAGCATTCAACTTAGGTTCAAATTGAAAACGCACACGCTTTTGGCGTCCCCAGAAAGCAATGCTAAAACCAGCCCCTTTGCTTTATCCAATGACATTCGCAGTGGGTTTTGAAGCACGTGACTACCGTGGCACAAGACGTCGGTTACGTAGCTGCCATCCTTTTTCATCGCTGCTGCCACTCTTTTGCTGCTGTACATGGCCAAAAAGAGCAAGTGGCTTGAAGGGGTGACAGCAATGTCTTGCACCCAGTCGTTCGAAGCCTGCCTCCACAGCCTCTCTCCACGATGATCGTAGGCGTCCACTACGTGCAGCTTTTGCCCTCCATCAAGAGGCACCGGAGCAGAGCTAGCTGTGATGACGAGGTGGTCGGAGAGAGCCACTGCGCTGATGTAATAATCGAGATCGCTTCTCAGCACCACCTCGGAGTGGCTTTTAAACGAGATAAGCACCAGCGTAGAAGGAAATTCGGCTACTGCTAGCATATCTGATTGGGCCGACAGGTGTTTCGGATGTGCTGTTAACAAGGTGATGTTTCTATTAACCTGCCACGAAACACTGCCGCCGCTCTGTTTACACTGTAAAAACACCAGCCACCATAAATGTCGCAAGCCAACAACAGCATGACCGTCCTCAAGAGTGTCCACCGCCTCGATGCTGTCGTTGTCTCCATTATATTTCTTCTTGTCTGGCTTCCAAATAGCTAGCGTTTTGCCGCTGAGATCACATTCGTGCAGACCGTGCTCTCCTAAGGCCAAGAGTAAATGGCAGTCGTGTGTGGTGGCCATATCATAACAAGAAGTAGTCGTGCGAAAGCTGGTGCTTATAGTGTCAAAGGATAATGAGTTTTGCGTTGAATCGCACGAGTCAGCTGGCATGCTCGAACCGAGATAGAGGCTGCTAGTGATACCTACAACAAATGTTCAAAGCATACATTGACTAAATCCCACTTGATATTCCCAATTGATTAAGCATCTTGCAAGAAATAATAAGCAAAAAATGACATAGATTAAAGCTCAGGAACAAAAGACTACATCTTAAACTGTAGTTGCCATATTTTTTGCCTTCGTAGATAAGTGTTAAAAGGATTCATTAGGTTCAATGGTAATTGACTGCTTTGTTACCGCCCTCGTGGAAGTATATTCTCAATACATTATTCCTAACAATAGTCTATTTGCCAAACAATAGACACTTCCGGTTTGTGAACCAGTATAAACATACTAATGTATTGAATGGCAAGAAATTAAGGAGTTATGGCCTTGGATAGTGTTTTGCCGAAGGTGGGCCAATACCCCGCAGGGGCATAGCTAAGCTTGGTGCGATCGGATTTCCGCTTTTTGATTGTAATAACTACCAGTCGGACGGTTGACCTTAGGAGGGTGTCATTATTTGGAAAATCTGGCGGTTTGTTCATTGTTTCAAGTGACGTTCTGCCCATCCGCTTAGGGCTGAGTAGATTCAATTGACAAAGTTATTCAAAAACGTCGTTCTGGTGCTTTTTTTTTAAAGAAAGTCATTTTGTGGAGTTCGATCTACTACTTCCGGTTTAAATAGGTCTCAATAGTAATTTTTTATATATTTTCCGGTTATCTGTCAATCACCAAAACTTAAAAATATTGCATTTACACATAGTTTATCTTTTAATAGGCAAACTTCCAAAAACTATTAAAACTTTGACTGTTTGGATATTCCTACTGGATTAATTTGAGCACCGACTTCAGCCCCCTCTTGTATTCACGTCCCTTATCGACAGCATATAACCTGATCTATTCATCAGCTTAAAAACTGTAACCAACAGAAGCTTTTCTCTGCCGCTCTTAGACTGGGAAGGGGGCAACTCGTAGTATTATAATTCCCTTTTGGCTGGGGTACCAAAAACAGGAAGCTGCAGCTGGCTATGAATATGGCTTCGAGGCTAGTTTTCAAGTCCCAGAGGATTGACCACGTGTTTCCTTTACTAAAAGAGTGACGATGGCTGCCAGATGATCAACGGATAAACAGGAAAGTTCTTCAGTGTGTCATGCATTCGTGACATCTCATCTCGACTTCTGCAACTCACTGCTTACTGGCCTACCAGCATGTGCGATCAGGCGATTGCAGCTGGTGCAAAACTCTGCAGCTAGGCTTGTCTGTCGTGAGCATCGCAGTTGCCACATTACTCAACTTCTCGCCGACCTGCACTGGCTACCAGTCAAGTAACGGATTGACTTCAAGGTTTTGTCGCTCACTTTTAGGTCCCTTCATTCTATGGCTCCAGCCTATCTCTCCGACATACTCCCCCATCAGGCCAAGCATCGTACCACCTGCTTTTCGGAATCCAACAGTCTACAAATACCCGTACAAACCTCAAATCCTCTGGAGACCGTGCATTTAGTTCGTATGCTCCCAAAGCCTGGAACTCTCTCCCGACCTGTGTCAGAACATCCCCTGACCTGACCACAGTTAAAAGGAACTTAAAAACACACCTATTTAGGACAGCATTTAGTGGGTCCCTGTGATTCGTCCTTCACGTGCTTATGCGTGCTGACACTGTGCATGCTGCCACTAACCACATTTGCATGCTGACCGTGTGCATGTCACCCCTAACCATGTTATTCATTTTGTTTGTTTTTCAAGCATGACTTTACTTACCATTCAATTGCATTTCCCTTTGCAGCAAGTGTAAAGCGCCTAGAAAGAGATTAAGTTCTCTGAGAGCGCTTTATCAAGTACATTATTATTATTATTATTATTAAGCCGACCCACAAGGCCCACCACGACTTGGCTACTCCATACCTAGTTGAACTGCTGGAGTAGTTTCAGCCTCCTCGTGCCCTCAGGTCCCGTATGAACAATAAATTAGCTGCTTCATCCCTTAGCTTAAAGACCGTTGGCGACAGTAGCTTTAGCTCTGCAGGTCCTATACTGGAACTCACTGTCACAATTCTTATGCAACTACAACTAATATCCTGCTGCTGACTATTTCAGATCCTTTCCAGCCGCCCTGAGCTGCTACTTCCATGCTATGCAACACCTCAACTGCTCTCCTGAATATGCTACGCTTCCCACTTTTGCTTTGTTGCGTGAGACAAAGTCTGTTAGCTACCGAATACAAAACTCTTCTGGGTAACACCCACACAGTCTTTAAGGGTTTGTGGAATTACAGACGGAGGTACATTACATTACATTACACATACCCCAACATATCCTCCCACCAGCTGCTGACTGGGACAGTTCATTAGTGGCAACTTGAAAATAACTTTAATGATTAGCGTAAAATAGCACATGATTGGCTTTGGGCTATAATTAGGGTTAGATGCTGTCAGTTAAGTAGGCTTGCTGCTATGCAAGTGAACTTACCAAACCAGAAAGTTCACAGTAATTTATGCTGGCGACCAGGTTTAGCAGTACAATTAAAGCCAACTTACCCATACTATCGGGTTTAAATGATTCCCCCACTGCTTCAACTGCTGAGATGTCCTTGCTGTCACCATCATTGTAGGTGTGCAAGTCTGGGTAGACAAAAACATGGGCTGCCCGCTATCGAACACTTGTGTCAGCAAACAAGCTTCACGCAATAAATGAAAGGACTGAGCACATACCGACAGTTAAGTGGGGCAAACCAATCCACTGCATGATTATCTCCTTAAGATTAGTCGGCACCGATCCATCTACTCGCCAGAATTGGCTGGCCTTCACCGGAGGAGCTTTCGTACGTCCAAGCTCTTCCGACAAGCATTGCATGGCCGAGAGGAGACATCGCTGCTGATCCAGCAGACTAATAATGTCTGCATCCTGCAAAAGTTTCTCACTGCATCGCAGCAGATGGCTTGACCGTTGCGCAAGCTTCTCTGCATCGATCTCGAGGCTCTCAGCTTTCAACATCATCGAGCTGCTAGATTCTTCCAACCGTGTTACTGCATTCTCATAGACATCCTCAACGGTGCTGACAATTGCTTGCTTGGTCCGTATCAGATGAGCCAGAATTGAGCTTCTTTCAATCTCGATGTCTTTGCTGACAGCCTTCAGCTGATCGAAAACCGCAGTTTTCCCTTGCAAGTCTCTCTGGCGATCAACGATGAGCTGCTTAATGGTAGAGACGAAATCTCTAGCTCTTCTACCGTGGCTAACGTCGACCGTATGTTCCCCTTCCAGACAGACCTGAAGGCAAGTAGTGCACTTGGTCTTTTCGCAAGTGGTGCAGACATACTTGCTCACTTTCCGGTGCAGCTGGCAAAACGGTGGTGCACTAAAGCAGAGTCTGCTGGTGCTCAGATCTCTCTCAATGGCAATTGTCGCATGATCGCCCTTAAATTTGCAGTGATCCCTATCGCATTCCTCGCATAAAGTTTGCCAACAAGTGCTGCAAAAGTCTTCTGCTTCAGGCGGATTTTCTATGCTCTTGCTCATGCACATCTCGCATTCGAGATGACCAGACGAAACCTTAAAAGCTCGAACTTGAGCAGTGACGAAGTAGTTGAGTTTGGCGTCGGAGACCATCGTGGCTTGAGTGCACAGAGGACAAGTGAACTTCGTTTTCTCGTTATCGGCAATGCTGTCAGCACACTTCTCGCAGCAGTTGTGAAAGCAGTCAAGCAGCAATGGCGGTTCGGATAGCAGCTTCTGGCAGACACAGCAGTGCAGCATTGAATCATCGGCAGCCATGTGCAATGTCAAGTACGTGGTCCAACGATACGTGCGATGTCTGACAGCGCTAGTAAATTTCGTGACGGCTTCGCAGCAGCCGCTCAAGGTCTGTGCAAGTAGAAATAGGCTGTCAAAAAATGTCAACCCTTGAAATCAGCCTACAGCAGCAACAACCCAGAATCGCAAAGCAAGAAGCTACGCCGGGATGAAAAGGTGCTGATGAAATCCTTAAGTCTCGAAGAGCAAATCATGACTGGACTTTTCACGGACAGGCATATGGGACCACTGCAGATCATATCAATCAATGCTGGCAAAGGCCAAGTCTAGCTTCTACAAAAAAGAAACATTTTTAAATCATCAAAGCACGATTAAAAAAATAGTGTTCACGATCACCTATCTCCTTAACCGCTACCCGGATAGCTCCTTACCCAGTAGACTCGGTAGTCCCAGTCGAACTGATTGCTTCTCGAGCTTCTAAATCAGCAAGGTGGACAAGATCAAGGAGTCAATCTCTAGGTTAGCTAATTCGCCACTGGACTCTTGTCACTCAATGTCGTTCGGTTTCTCAATGTGTACACTCAAAGAGGTCACGAGTGAACTCATGTGTGAAATTCATCTTCCTATCAAAGAAGGCTACATGTCCACTGCAATGTATTTCCACTGGCTTACATGGCTTTGGGATGTATAACGACTGTCTTAGGAATGCAGACTTAGGTAAGTCTCTGATTGTTTTTCTTGAGCATACTAGCGTTAACCACTCAACACGCTTCCAATGCAGCAAATGTAGACTACAAAGAAGTTAAGCTCTCTGAGGGCACTACATCATTCTAATATGATTATGATTATTATTATTATCACTATTATCATTATTATTTTTTGCTGATATTTTGGAGCATTTGACGCTATTGATTGTGAAGTCTTTATCGAGCCCCTCTCATCTCTCCCGAGAGTCACTGGTTCAGATCCTTTCTCGGAGAGGGAGGGAGGACTACAGAGTATTTAAGTGAACAGAAAAAGATCATACAAGGAATCACTGAAGTCAGATGAAACTCAGTGCTTGGTCCGAATGTTTTCACAGTTTATGTTCTCCCTACTGCCGATGTGATCGCCCAAGAACAGAAAAGATTTTCATTTCTATGCTGATGACACTCAGTTGAACCTTTTCTTTGATCCCTCCCAGCCCCCAGCACGTCGAATTCTCTCAACTAACTTGCTGCATATATTGATAAAATCTCCACATGTATGGCAGCACGCTTTCTCATATTAAAAGAGATAAAACCAACTGACTAGCTACGAGAAAACTAAGCATGACTCAGGAATTAAAAAACTAATCTCATAATGTGCTCTGCCAGGATATTTCTTTTTGAATCTGAATCTAGGTGTCCTATTCCAAAGTGACCTTTCGTTAGACGACCAAACCAGCTCCACAGTTAAGTCTGGGCAGTTTCAGCTGAATAACATAGCTAAAATTTGAGATTTCTTTGACAGGGATACTACATCTAATTTAGTCCATGCATTTGTGTCATTCCCTCTCGGCATCTGCAACTCATAAACATAACATAGCTAAAATCTGAGATTTCTTTGACAGGGATTCTACATATAGCTAAAATTTGAGATTTCTTTGATAGGGATATCACATCCAAATTAGTCCATGCATTTGTGTCATCCCCTCTCGACTTCTGTAACTCACTGCTCGCTTGTCCATCGGCCTATGCAATCAGGTGCTGTCAGTTGCAAAACTCTGCAGCTAGGCATGGCTGTCGTGAGCGTCTCAGTTGCCACGTTACAACTTCTCACCGACCCGCATTGGCTCCCAGTCAAGCAGCGCATTGACTTAAGGTTTTGTCAGACACTTTTACGTCCCTTTATTCACTAGTTCCAGCCTACCTACCAAAAAAAGAACTAGCTGATTTAACAGCCTCTTGTGTATAGCATCAGAAAAGCCTTAACGGCTACCACCACTGCTTGCAGCTGCAATAAAAGAACATGCAACAAAGGATTCGAACCCACTACTTCGGGATCGAGGTCATGAATTGCAGTCACCATACATAGTGTGCCATCACGACTCACTAAGTGCTCACCACGAAGTACTCCCCACTGGTCTAGGCATCGTACAACCCACTTGTAAATCAAATCTTTTAGCAACGTCTCGAACGAACCTCAAAACCTCTGGTGACCATGCCTTTAGTTTATATGCTCTCAAACCCCGGAACTCACTCCCAACTGATGTAATCATATCCCCTGACTTGACATCTGAAAAGAATGCTGGAAAACGCATTTATTTAACACAGCATTTAGTGGGTTTTTCTTATTCGCCCTCTGTGTACTTATGGGTGCTGATACTGTGCATACCGTGTTGACCATGTGCATGTCACCTCTAACCATTTCATGCCTGTTGACAGTGTGCACGTTACCAATAACCGTTTGATCGTGCTTCCTTTACAGAATAAGCAAATAGGCATCGAAAGAGATTAAGCTCTGTGAAGGTGCTATTTTTATTATTATCTGGTTTCAGGCGTTCTTCAGAAAGAGCAACAGCTTTCCTTTTTTTCAATCGAGCCAGTATGGCTGCAAGAATATACACGCTTGCGTTATGCATCAGTTGTTAGTGGGTTTTTCATCACTTAAAGGGGATCTTATATTAAGGATTTGATATTCAAGTATTGAAAGTCTTAAAGAGGTCTGCCCTGCAGTGCTTGGCCCGTTTCTTGCCTCAGATTCTCCTAATATGCATTCCTCTTGTAAAGCGCTCCAATTAAACCTAATCTCCATTCGGGCGATTCGCAAATGCCACCGGGCTCGAGCCCACGACCTCAGTCATCCAATACATTCACCACTGGACACAATGCACAGGGGGTAGCTGTCAAGCTAGCCGCGATACGAGCCCTTGCCTAGGTTTAACTAGAGCACCTACAACAAGCAACGTGTAGCCTAGATCTAGCAGAGTACAACGTTCGGATCTAGCAAAGTAGAATCAAGGAAGATCACCCATAAGGTAACTGGGAAGGGCGAGGGGATAATCTGACAGCGAGATCTAGTCATGTTAGAATGGACCTTTGGGCTGACGACTCGATTAGGATGCAGACCAACTAATACGTTACGTTACATAAGCGAACGTGTGATGCTAGTGGGCATGCAACCGGCCGAGGGTATGGAGCGAATTGAAAACAATACTAGCTTATCTAACAGCCTATTTTGTAAAGTGCCCGCGAAGGTTCGTGGCCGCCACCAGACAGTCCACAACAAACTAGCCCATTCAGCTCTCAGTTGTGGCCGAGCTGCTTTAACGACACTGCTTCGGAGGCGCTGCATTGCTGCCCGCCGGCAGAGGCAGAGCTGAAGCTAGTGCGGCTACACTAATAGGGAGGAGCGCACGATCTTTGGATTCGGTCGAATAAGCTGGTGACGCACGGAGATGCTGTCCGAAAAATAGCCAAAATGAACAATGAAAAATATTAAGAACTCAAGTAAAAACAATTCCAACGGAATAGAGGTTTCGCAAATGAATTGAGAAAAGAACTCATTGACCTCGTTCCCCCCAGAGCTCAGTGCCGACCTTTAGCCCTCCCCCACACGCCAAATTGTGGCGACGCCTCAGCGGGCGGGATGCTCGCGAAAAATGATGACCGAGACGCAGCAGAGCAGCCGCAATGACAGCATTAGCACAGTAATAGCTTCCAGAGGACGACAGCAACCCGATGGGCAGCCACCAAGTAACTTTTCGAAAGCCGAGCTGGATTGGTCCAGCGGTTAAGGTGCTCGCCCCGACCAAGGTCTTGCTGAGGTCGTGGGCTCGAGCCCCGAGGCATATGTAAAGCGCTTGAATGGAGATTAAGTTCTCTTGGAGCGCTACACAAATGAATTATTATTATTCACATATATACGTTCCCAACAATTCCAATCTATGGCGCGAATCTCGCTAACGGACGGCATAGCTAGGAGCTGGCATATAATCCTTTACGAAGCTTGGTAACAATCAAACGTCGGTTGAGTTGGGCGACATTCAATTGATTCCGGAGTCCGGCTTCGGCAGTCGATTGAGGGGCGGGGCTCATTGCTCCCGTACGTCGCGACACGGGTGCACCAACATCTTCCGGAGCGACGATACCTACCGGGGAGTGCGCTTTTAGCCCGTCCCAAACCCGATGTACATTTCAGCTAGCATCCCCACAACAGCGCGCAGTAAATAGTCATTTCAAAAAAGCACCAGCACCTCCCGGTGGACTCGCTGCGAGGCAGACTCGACTCACTTCGCGGCGGCGGACTCACTTCGCGGTGCAACTGTGTGCAGCGGACTTACTATTCGGCGGACAGGAAGCACGGCAGCGGTCGCTCAGACGGGATTCCGGAGCGTCGCCGTGCCGTCGCCGAGCGACGACGCAGAGAGCGACGCTGCAGAGAGCGACGCTGCAGAGAGTGACGCCGCAAAGAGCGATGCCGCAGAGAGCGAAGCCGCAGAGAGCGAAGCCGCAGAGAGCGAAGCCGCAGAGAGCGAAGCAGCAGAGAGCGAAGTCGCTCTCTGACGCGGCGACGCCACAGAGCGACGAGCTCGAGCCCACCAGCGGCTCCTCGGGATTCCGCCGTGCGCGAGCGAGCGCCCGAGCTAACTCACCCAGCGAGGAGCAGCCAGAGCTGCCAATGAGGGACTCGCCGAAATCGGAGCCAGGCGAAGAACATCCGCCTCGAGCTGTGGGCGTGTCATCGCCGTCACGTGGTTCCGACGCCCCCCAGCCGACGTTCCATTCGCTCAACGGTCGTGCTACTTGCCGGCACGTGACGTGCTCCTTGCCGAGAAATTCACTCTCTGCCTGTGCCGTCGGCCAGTACACGAGCTATCCACTCTCTTCTCTCTCTCAACACCACGTGCTCAGGAGCAGCACGCACGACGGCTGCTAGATCACTCATTACAGCCGTCGTCGACAACGCCACGACTCGTTTGTGGGGGGCTTCGCTCTTCGTCGCGAAGCCATCGCGAGCCCGAGAGCCCCTACAGAGTGGCCAGCCTGCCAGGGCGCCAGAGCCGATGACGCACGTGCTGTCGGCCAAGCCCCCGAGTAAGCAGCAGTCATTAGGCAGAGCTTGCCCTTGTGGAACCGCTGCTGATTGGCTGAGAGCGGTGTAATGGTGACGCATGGTCAGACGCCGTGGGCTTGCTTCATTTGTTCGCAGTGTACGGCTAAATTAAGTTAGTTCCGGCTCAGTGCTATGCGGATGAGCCTGCTACGTCATCCTGAGCGACTGAAGCGTTGCCCAACCAACTGCAACCGAACCTAAAGACGCCTTTGAGCAGACCGTGTGGCTACTCAGCCCACCACCGCCGCCGCCGCCCAGCCATCCGGCGCTTGAGAAACTAGTTCAGCCTCGGGCCAGTTGAGATCGTAAACCTAAAACTGCTCAACCGAAGCCTGGACAGTTCTTTGGTTTTCCTGTATGGCTTACGCACTAAGTTGTTCGACTGTCTGTACTAAGAATTAACGCGAGGCGGTGCTCTGATTGTGGCTGAAGTTGCTTGCAATCGATGGGCTAGCTGAGATCGTAGCGGCTCAATAAGGACATCGGCCCGTTGGCTAGTGCGACGAGCGACGGACGTAGCCGCGCATGCGCCGCCATTAGGCGGCCGCTGCCACGAATTGTGGCGGCAGAACACGAGCGCAGCGAGACTAGGACCCCGAGGCTGCGAAGCGACTAGAGCTCGGCGGCCACGCCGTTCTCGGACTGTCAATAAATACCAGCCGATTTAACCGCTTCTCTTGTCTAGCGACAGGAGAGCCTTTACGGCTATCGCTACCGCTTGCAGCTACGATAAAGAATCACTCATCGCAGGATTCGAACCCACGACTCGGGCCCGATGACATTAGAAGCACCCGCCTTCCCTAGCGTGCCATCACGGCTCACTATAAGGCCGAGATGCCGCTGTTTCCCCTTACTGGGCGCATGCCACATCCGGACCTATAGACGCTTAGGCTTTGAGTGAGCAATAGAAAACTCTTCCACGTATAACCCACTTATTGCAGTTGGTGTTTCGAAGTTACAAATAAATATACTAAACACTGTATCCGAAACGGTACTAAATGGAGAAAGAAAGAAAAAACAGTACACATTTTGAAGATTTAGAGAAAAAAATTTTGACTGACAAACAAGTCAAACATGCACTTCCAAGTTTCAGTTATTGGCAAATGACAGAAACGTGGTAAAAGAAATGGTTTTGTAAGACAGGTTTATACCAGAAGTTTTACCTCGAGCTCAATGCAATGTGTTCACGTAAGTAGAGTGCCAAACGAGCGGTGTTTTTTTGCGAACTTTGTAAATAAAAGCTACTCGGCCCTAAACGGACGCCAGACTATCGCCTGAAACTATGAGACAAATGTAGAAATTTCAAAATAATGACACCCCTTTGAGGTTGCAACGGAGCAGCTCTCAGGCTAGCCGCGATATTAGCCCTTGCCTTAGTGGGTCTGACTAGGGCACCTAGAGCAACCGTAGCAGGCGGACTAGCCTAGGATTGGCCAAGGACAGGCCAAGGACTGGTCAAGGGCTGACCAAGGACTGGCCAAGGGCCAGCCAATGGCTGGCCAATGGCTAGCCGAGGACTAGCCAAGAATAATTAGGCCTAGGACGGACACCGAGAGCTAGGGTCCGACAAAAACAATATCAGCTGCGCCCAAGGTCGAGAGGGCGCAGAGAGAGAGAGAGAGAGAGAGAGAGAGAGAGAGAGAGAGAGAGAGAGAGAGAGAGAGAGAGAGAGAGAGAGAGAGAGAGAGAGAGAGAGAGAGAGAGAGAGAGAGAGAGAGAGAGAGAGAGCAAAGTGAACACAATTCCTTGACCACATATCAAGGAGCCGACATCTAACATGCAACATCCGGTTGAGGAACTCGTTTCTTTAGCATTTGAAGGCAGCCTGGCCATCGGATCAGCTGTGAAGGGGCCTTTGGGTCTCTGCTCTGCTTCGCTTTTCCTGTTTTTTTTTTCGTAGTTGACACCAGGCTCCTGGCGCTGACCTTTACTGTTGGGTGAGCAGAGTTGCGGTCGATCGAGCTCGGTCGCTGGAATGACCGTGATCAATAGTTTAAGTGCCAGGCAGCAGCAGTAGCTGAGCTAGTCTGAGCACACGATCGCTTTGTGAGCTTGAACCACACATGGCCAGTGCTTCTTGCCGTTAGACGAGCCGTCGGACGACCAGGGGAGCCGCAGTGGTATGGCTCGTTAGTTAGTGCATGCTCAGCAGAGGCAACTCAGCACACTTAATGTCCTGTGGGAAGTGCCGAACAAGAGCCCGATTGTGTGAGAAAGCGTTGCCTCTTCCTCGTGATGTCAGCAATGAGTTACAATCAAGAAGAGAGGGCTGGTAGAGAAGAAACTAATCCGAGAAAGAAACCGCACACCTCCAGCGGTGAGTGGAGGAAGCTTAATGATGGAGTTAATAAAAAATGCGATCGCTGCCTCATATTAGTAATTGCTTTTAGCTGTGCAATTCTAGAGGCAATAGTTGGTGAGCACTTACCTACATCAAGGTTGCTGCCTGATAGGTGGCAGTGTGCCAGAGATAACGACTGTCGTCGGTGTCACTATACAGTGTGCTTTTAGTGACCCCTAGATACGGGCTAAGCGAACGACCAACGGTCGCCTCGTTCGAAGCCTCGCACGTGACATCATTATTTCTTTAATAGATGTGTCTATTCAGGGCCTAGTGGATGTCCTAAGCATTGCTTAACTGCTGAGTGGCTCGTGTTTGCAGCTGCAACAGTAATGGCTCTTAAGAGTAATGGCTCATCGTCTTGATGCTGTTGGCAATCTCTATAGCTCGAATAATCCCACGTGCTATGCTATGTTAATTGTCCCGTCTGTCTAGCAGGATCCAAGCTTCAGTTTAGGCATCTCGCTGAAGAGCCTTGACCACCTGGGGCTAGGAATTGATGGCCACCTGCCTCTAAAAGGGCACAATTCAGGATTCCTGCTCTTGGGCTTCAGTTGGAGCAGCTGCTTGTATCAGCGCTGCTCACCGCTCGAACACTCGCTTTGCAGGAGGCTCAACAGAAATCTATTGCGTGAACTTCCGGACTTCGTGTTCGTGAATGCAGAGCAACTTAGTCGGCTGTGAGTACGAAAGAACAGCAGCAGCAGCAGCACTTTGCTTGCCTAGTAACGTCAATCGGACCGTGGCTGTAGCCGCGGCTCGGCATGTTTTTGGGCGATCGTCATGCTGAACGAACACTCGGACCTTGTCAAGGCAGCAAAAGCTAAGGCACGTGCCTTGACTGGTCTTAATTGGCTTGAAGAAGATTGGCCGTTACCTACCCTTTGTCATCAGCTTATTAATTATTTATCTCTGTATTTGCTGGCTATTGAGTTTAGCAGAGCTGCTTACCCTAATGATGGGCCGATCACGATAATTATGTGGTGGCAAAGCCACATTAATCTGCTACTAGCTCCGTGCTTTCAGGACATGAATGCTACCGAACAACTTTTGTCTCTGAGCTCAAGGCTGCCGTTGCAGCTGATCAGCTGATGTTCTTTGGTAGTGGCTGTTGTACTGGTTTCGACTGCCGAATGCACCAGCATTTTAAATAAATAATAGTAATAACAAATTTGATATAGCAACCTCAGAGAACTCAATCTCTGTCTAGGCACTTACATTTTGCTGCAAAGGAAGCATGGCCGCTTTCCTGCGACATCGGTCGCTGCCTCCCTCTTGCTCGTCTCTGTGGATACTGCACGTTTCACCAATGGGACAAGACGAAGGTCCGGTCTTTCGAAGGCTCGCTGCTTCTGACATTGTGGAAGGCATATTTGACAACAGAATTATCGATATGCCAGTAGACGATCATTCTTGTACCGTGCTAAATGAGGCGACCGGTATTTCGCAGGAATAGATCAGTTCTCAGTTTGCTTTAAAGTGTCAGAACTCCTTCCTCCCCACACTGACCCCAGAAGCTTTGTGGATGCTTTGAAAAGCCTCTAAACACACAGGGGGCACGGGGGTCTTAAGATCATTGGTCCGCAGAAGAAGTCCGAAGAGGTAAATACTAGTGCAAACTGCCATGCTCTGTGATGCTGTATTTTGAGGAGCCACAAGATCCGCACAACAAGCACAGACACTAGCCGATTAATTTCTCAGGACTGGCAAAAAAATCCTCTCCGTGTCTCTCCTAGTGTGTCGGGTCCGCCTTTTCGTCCGATTACTGATGCCGAGCTCTTCTGCTATACGGCCACAGATCAACTGGCGAGAGGAGCAAAGAGCCGTTTGAGGCTACTAGTTTACTTTCTTACTTTACTTTCTTTCTTACTCAACTTTCTTTCTTACTTTACTGTGCATACGTCGCCGTGACAGAGGTTTCTTTCTGGTTTCTTGAACTCGTGTATCTTAACGACGACTCGTTTCTCTTGCTGACCTCTGACCCGATTTCTTTTGCTGTGACCTGACGTGCTTCGACCTGACTTGCAGGGATCTGAGCCACAACAAGCTGGGTCACATGAAGAGGGACAGCCTCGCTGGAACCAAGAGCCTTCAACATCTGTGAGTTCAACTTGAGCTTCGATTGCACGACCATCTCACGTGGTGGCCCATGCCCGCTGCCGCCCCCCTAAAATTTCTAGGTTGTCCCTGTAATTACACGGTCATTTGGTCTGAACTAGCCTCAATGCCGAGTCCTGATCGCAGGCCAAGGCTGCCAGCAAGCAAAAGGTGTTCGATGCACCCTGCTGCTTCCCTGCTCCACCCGGCTGGGATGCTTGCTGCAAATGCTACGTCCAATACCGGTAAAAGTTCTCTGACGCCCTCTTATTTCGAGCTGCCTGCTGCTGTTACATTTGAAAGGCAATTGGATAACAACGAGATCGCCTGCATCGCATCGGGTGCGTTCATGCCCCTGCGCAATGTGGAAATCCTCACCCTCAACCGAAACAACGTCACCAGCCTTACCATGGACCTTTTCGAAAGCCTCAGCGGGCTGAAGATCCTGTGCTTGGCGGATAATGCGCTCGTCTGCGACTGTCGTCTGCCATGGCTCGGACGCTGGCTGAAGGTCAATCCAAATTTGGCTCAGTTTTCCAAGTGCAATGACCGTCTCATCTTCGGGACCGTAGCCTCTCGGACCTCTCTGCCGCCGATTTCAAATGTGAAGACGGTACGAGCTTCGTCTGCCATCGGTCTCATCTGCTGCATAAATCAAGATTGAACCGCTTTCACTTGCTGCAGATCATGCTACCCAGTAGATCGCTTAGCTATTGCACGGTCATCGCTCTGCATCAAGCCTTCGATGCCTACCGGGAGTAGGCCGTACTGGTCGCCTGCGGCGGTCCTCTGTCCTGCATTCTTGGAACGCAACTGTGCTGCTGGTTTCCTTAGGCTTTGACGACACGGACACTGTGCCGATTGTTGAGTGCGGATCTGGCTCGACGAGCACTATCGCTGCCGATCGCCACCGCCTACGATGCCCTGCCAAGTGCTCGTGCAACAGCGCTGGCCTGGTCGACTGCCGTGGTCAAGGACTCACGGAAATTCCGGCCAGCATACCTGACGATGCTACCGAGCTGTAAGCCTAGCACCTGCTGCCTCGATCGTCAGTCTCCACAATAACGGGCCTGTCTAGGGCCCGGTCTCTCATTTAAGGATCCCTCCCACGTTCGATTGGCTCAGAGAAGAAGGCTACTTGTGGCCTCTCCCGAGTGTCCCGGGCCCGGGCACTCCCGGCAGCGGCAAATCAGCAGCCCGTGCATGCGATTCGGCACCTGTGTGCAAACAGATGCCCGGCAGCCTCAACTCACGGGCCAGCAAACATTAGTGTAATGGCTGGGCAACCAGAAAGATATTATGCTATCATCCTCTCCCTTCTCCCCATTTTTTCTTTAGCCGCCTGGAGCAGAACTATCTGACGGCCGTTCCAGCACGGGCTTTCTCCAGATTGAGCCAGCTTCAAAGAATGTGAGTAGGCATTGCCTGCAGGCTGGCCACGTTACACACGACCGAGTAGCCGAGCGCAGGCGCAGTGGCAGCAGATGCAGCAGGGCTGGACCGAATCGCTCGGCAGCAGACTTTGGCTGACCTCCTCTGCTGCCGCACTCGGCTACATTCGGTGTGGCAAACCTCTGCTTGCCGATGGCTCGCGATAGTGAAGTAAAACTGCCACGGCCTCTCAAAGAGGACTGCGCAGGCGTTTCTCGGGTAGTCAAGCACAGCATGCCTGGACAGACGGAAGAATGCAGCAATTGCAGCTGTCGGTTCCTTCGGTGGTGGCAAGTGCAGGTTTTTTATTGTGGGGGAGGGGAAGGGTGGCAATATCTGTCACCGGAAAGATTAAGATAAGGATATCGGTCGTCATCTGAATTAGCCGGCAGCATGGCCACTTGCTCTATTAGCTCCAGACATTCATTGAGCTTTGAGAGGCAATTGACCAAGCCCATGCTGGCGGCCTGCTGAGCTGCATTGCAAGCCTGCCCGGCTCTAGAGGCGGCAGCACTCAACAGATGCGGCCCTTCAGCCGTGGCCCATCTGCACAAAGCAATCTGTCAGCCGTGCCACTGAAATAGCGACCGTGAGCAGTAGCAGTAGCAGTAGCAGTAGCAGCAGGAGCAGCAGCAGTAGGGACGAAGCTGCTGCTGCAGCTGCCAGTTAAATGCGTTCACGACCAAGGGCTCCGGAGCGCAGCGGTTCCAAGGAGAGAGAGAGAGGTGTGCTCGGTTTAGTCACTCTTGTTTAGTGCGCTTCCGGCTGCTCCAGTGGCTCGGGCTCTTGTTGCCCGGCGCATTCCTCGCGATCGTATAAACATGCCGGGATGAAGTCCTTTATGCGCTCGCTGTGGTGGATGACCTCTTCCACAGCAAACAGCAATTGTGTACAAGCTCGGGCGCCGGCAGGAAAAGGCTGGCTGCCCGTGTAGCGAGCCGTTCCAAAAGCTCCGACCAGACTTTCGTCGCCCGTGAATAAGCAGCCCTGAACGGGACAATGCAATGATCGAGCATGCATGCACACTGGGGGCGAGTACACAGGTGCTTATGCACAAAGGCACGAAAGCGATTCTAGGCAAGGCATGCAAATGTGTTGAATGATCGTTTTTCTCACTGCAGCCAAGTTGACAGATCCCATCCTCTACAATGCTGCTATGTTGAGGGTCCTGGCATGCAAATCTCTTTCTCAAATCTATGCTACAGACAAATTAGTTCGGTGGGTGAAACCTAATGCCCCACTTGATAGCCGAACCACTCTCATTTTAGCGATCTCAGCAACAACAAGATAGCTGCTCTCGACAGACACGCGTTTGAGGGCCTCCGATCACTGAAATCCTTGTGAGTAGCCTGCGCAGACGTCAGGCATGCCGGCATGCTGATTGAGATTGAGCTTCATTTATCTTGAGTGGTGCTGCAGTTCGTGCGAATCCTTAGTCACCGCCATGCTACCGTTATAACCATCATTTTCACTTTGTGCCATCATAATGTTCCTGTTTTGTATCGGCTAGCCTGCAACAGTCAGTAATGTAGAAGAAGTAATGATACCATCAGTAATGCAGAGAGAGAGAGAGAGAGAGAGAGAGAGAGAGAGAGAGAGAGAGAGAGAGAGAGAGAGAGAGAGAGAGAGAGAGAGAGAGAGAGAGAGAGAGAGTCACCCCATGGTGCTATTGTACCTCTTCGAAGATAATGATGCCACTCTGCCGGCCCCACAGTTCCACCGTTGGCTGGCTGCACCTGGCCTTTGGCTCAATCCTGGGAATACCATCAGCATCTCTTATCTTCCCCTCTCTCTCTCTCTCTCTCTCTCACACTCTTTCTCCGTCTCTCTGTCTGTCTTACTGTCTGTCTCTGTCTGTCTGTCTGTCTGTCTCTTTCTCTGTCTCTCTGTCTCTGTCTCTGTCTCTCTCTGTCTCTCTCTCTGTCTCTCTCTCTCTCTCTCTCTCTCTCTCTCTCTCTCTCTCTCTCTCTCTCTCTCTCTCTCTCTCTCTCTCTCTCTCTCTCTATCACTGTGTATCAGCTCGAGCGACTAAATTTGCTGAAGCTAGCAGCGATCGAATCGAAGGGAGCAGGGCTCCCTAGAGGCCGCCACACTTGTTCCACCCCTATCGAGACTGAGAGACCGAGTCTGAGAGATGCACCACTGGCAGAGAGCCAGCTGTCGCTGGAACTGGCTCTCTGCTTCCGAGCATTTGTCTCTTCCCGTCGTCGGGCGACCAGTCTCTGCCAGTCTTCTATTTCCCTTTCTTTGCAGGGTCTTGTACGAGAACAGCCTCAAGGAGCTGCCGGCGGGTCTCTTCAAAGGCCAGAGGTCGCTGCAGCTACTGTGAGTGTGCTGCCCCTGCCCCCGGCCCCCGTCCCCGCCGCCTCGCCGCCGCAGCATGCCTCGCTGCTTTGCTGCATTAGGGCCGAGCTGCTGCTGGCGGCATCAGACGGATGTGATGGCACCGCCGCCGTGTGCGACTCGGTTGCTTTTGTCGCACGCAATGCCTTGGATGGTGCCAGGGTACTGGTGTTTTCGAGCTCCAGCAGCAATCCGGTGGCCCTGAAAACTCGGCGATGCCTGCCTGCACCACAGGAGAGCGGCTGCCCTGCTTTCTGCCTGAGCCAAAGTCTCGGTCTCAATTTTACTTCCGAAACCTGGAAGTGCTTCGTCATTAAGAGTTGTTCGTAAATCGGTACAAGCCGGCAAGATGAAGTGCAGCAGCAGCAGCAGCTGGTCAATTATTCACAGCAGCCCTAAATATACCTCGTAAATTAGCAGTGGCAGATCTTATACTCACCAGCAGCAAGGTGGCTGCAGGTGGTCGAAAGGCGTCGGTAGACGGCGGCAGAAAAGCCCCTTGGGACCTTCAACCGGTACAAGCTGTCTAATCTCAGCAGCTGCAGCTCAAGTTTTCCTTCGGTTGGGTCATTCGATCATGCTTCTTTTGCAGCAAATGTAAAGTGCCTAGAAAGAGATTGAGTTCTCTGAGGGTGCTATATCACAAGTATTATTATTATTATAAGCATCCAGTTTGTTCACATGCAATTGTGCTACTGACAAGCTAACGACCGACGCCCAGTTCCTCTGCACGGTGTGCTCGTTCACAAAGGTCGCCTTCTAAGCAGCAGGCCTCAGCGTCTCTTGTCTTGTCAGTGACTGCCCACATTTGCGACTACTAACCCACCAAAGTCAGAGAGAGAGAGAGAGAGAGAGAGAGAGAGAGAGAGAGAGAGAGAGAGAGAGAGAGAGAGAGAGAGAGAGAGAGAGAGAGAGAGAGAGAGAGAGAGAGAGAGAGAGAGAGAGAGAGAGAGAGAGAGGGATAACCCAAGGCAGCCTGCTGACGACAGAGATTTACTCCGTTGCAGGCTTCTGAATTCTAACAAATTGACCGTCGGTCCGGTACACGCCGCGTAAACGCGTAGGGTAGTTATTATAGTCGGGCTTCGGGAGTTCGTGCAGTTAACTCCGTCGGACCGATACGCGCCGCGTAAACGCACAGGGTAGTTATTATACTCGGACTTCGGGAGTTCGCGCAGTTAACTCCGTCGGTCCGGTACACGCCGCGTAAACGCGTAGGGTAGTAATTATAGTCGGGCTTCGGGAGTTCGCGCAGTGAACCCCGTTGGTCCGGTACGCGCCGCGTAAAGCGCTTGCGCCGGCGCGTAACCGCTACGAACAGGCCCACAATAAACTGTTACTTTCGGCACCCATTTGTGGCCGCCTGTGTTTTAACCGCACCGCAGCACTGCATCGCACAGTCCACCGGTAGAGAGCCGGGGGACGAGCTTCTACGCGGTCACAAGGTTACTCTCCGACTGATAGTTATAGCAATTCAAGCAGTCAACACATCTTAAAAAAGCCAAGCTATGAACTGCTCTTAGGCGGATGGCACACAGCTTCAGTGAACGGCTATCGCAGGCTATTCATGGTTTATTTACTTGCGTTAGTACGCTGATAAACGCCCTCCGTTATATGACCCTCACATAGCCTGGCTAACCGGACGTGACTAATGCTTGGCAACCGTACATGCACCGGGATAATTTATTTTCCGGAGCAGGGTCCGCGGTAGCTAAGGAGTCGATAATTGCCGCATCTACCAAAATCTTGGACAGATAATCGTGTAACTAGCAGCCGCTTGAATTCAGCATGCTTTTGTCAGCAATTCGTAATATTTTCGCACCGCTTACGTCTATTTAATGATAAATGCGTACCGAAAGCCGCTTAGGCTATGAATGCGCTATACAAAACTCTCCTTCGTAACACCCGCATGGTCTTTATGACTTTGTGGAGTTACTGACGGAGGTACATATATACATATATATAAACATAAGAAATGCAAATAAGAAATACTAGCTAATTAACAGCCTCTTTCGTATAGCGACTAAAGAGCCTTCACGGCTATCGCGGCCGCTTGCAGCGGCGACAAAGAACTGTCGACTACCGGATTCGAACCAACAACCTCGGGACCGAGGTCGTGAAAAGCAACAAAGATAATTATATTAACGTATTTTTTAGCGCCCTCAAATAAGCTAATATCTTTCTAGGGACTTTACATATGCTCTAAAGGAAGCATGCTTGAATTGTTGTTTAGCGGTAGCATGCTCACCGTCAACAAGCAAAGCACGGTTTGAGGCGACATACACAAAGTAAGCATGCAATTATGGCTAGCATGCACGGTGTCAGCACGCATAAGCACACAGTCGACAAATTAAATTGAACTATACACAACTAACGAGCACTTCGTTTACTTTGAATTAGTCTGCAAATGTTAATTCATTTGTATTTAAGAAAATTTGATCCTTGCATGTTTGGTTAGGTCATAAAGGTAGGTATTTATGTAGGTATTATTTGTGCGATGCGTAGTGCTAGCGTACGTTCATCTCTGCATTCATTATTTGGCTCCAGCCTATCTCTCAGTTCTACTACCCCACCAGGCCAAGCATCGTAGCACCCGCTTTTCGGAATCCAACAGTTTACCAATACCTTGTACAAACCTCCAATCCTTTGGAGACCGTGCATTTAGTTCGTATGCTGCCAAAGCCTAGAACTCACTCTCGACTTGCGTCGGAACATCCCCTGACTTGACCACATTTGAAAAGAAATTCAAAACACCTATTTAGGACAGCATTTAGTGGTTACCTATGATTCGCCGTTCATGTGCTTATGCGTGCTGACACTGTGCATGCTGCCACTAACCACACTTGCATGCTGACCCTGTGTATGTCAACCCTAACCACGTTGTTCATGTCGTTTATCAAGCATGCTGTTAATCACCATTCAATCGCGTTTCCCTTTGCAGCAAATGTAAAGCGCTTAGGAAGAAATTGAGTTCTCTGATGGTGCTTAAAAGTGCATTATTATTACTTTTATTACTCTCAACTCTTTTGCTGCGTGCATTGATGAAATCAGCACATGGATGACAGTCAACTTTCTTAAATTGAATGAGCATAAAACCATCTTACCGGTTATGGGAAAACCAAGTACGATTAAGATATTGGAAAAATTAACGCTCACAATTTGTTCTGCCAGCATATCTCTAGCTGAAGCTGCACGAAATGTGTGTGTCATGTTCCAAAGTGACTTTTAATTAGATGATCACATCAGCTCAAAAATCAAATCTCCAAACTTACGGCTGCATAACTTTGCTAAAATTCGGGCTGTTTAGACAGAGATACCTCATGCTAGTTGGTCCAAGCATTTGTGAATTCCGTCTTGATTTCTCTAACTCACTGCGTGGTGGTCCACCGGCATGTGTAATCAGGTGCTTAAGCTGGTGCAAAACCCTGCACCTAGACTTGTCCGTCGTGAGCATCGCCGTGGTGACATCGGATCACTTTTTGCCGACCTGCAATGGCTAGCAGTCAAGCAACGCATCGACTTCAAGGTTTTTGTCACTAGATTTTAGGTGTCTTTATTCTTTGGCACCATCATATTTAGCAGATCTATTCCCCTAACCGACCAAACGACGTACCACCCACTTTTTGGAATCTTAAATGTTTACCCATAACTCCTACAAATCACAGATCTTTTGGAGACCGTGGATTTAGTTCGTATACTCCTAAAGCCCAGAACACACCTTCCCTGACCTACGGCACAACATGTCTTGACTTGTCCACATTTAAAAAGAAAAGGAAAATGCATCTACTTATAACAGCATTTAGTGGGTCCCTGTGTTTTGACCTTTATGTGCCTATTCGTGCTGACACTGTGCATGCTGCCTCTAACCACACTAGCATTCTGACCCTATGCATTTCACCCCTAACCATGTTATTCTTGTTATTTATTCAGCATGCTATCACTGTAACCGAGTTCCTGAGGTCAAAGGCTAATTCCCGCCAAACCCCGCCATACTCCGGCCACGCTACCGCTCGCCATGCCGCCGACCTCGGGTAAGACGAGCGGCCGTCAGGTTAAACATCTTTATAACGCATGCGCCAACAATAACAGAGCAACTAAACAAGTCTACAGGGAGGGTCCTATACACAGTACACTACTGGGGCGCAAGACGACGCAGCAAGCGCGAACAAACGTGTTAGTTGGGGTCAGTCGGCTTCTGCAGTCCTGTCGTTGTACCGACTCCGAATCCAACAGTACGAGCGTACGCCGTCCAAAACCCGGCTGGCTGAGTAACTGCTGGCTAGTCCGAGTCGACCACTACCACAGTCGTAAGCTTCCACCGAAAGACGCCAACACACGGGGGGGGGGTCACGAACACGCTACACGGGGGAGGCGGTATGAACAAGTCAACAACGAGCGAGCTATCCAGCTCCGCTCGGGCCTTGGGCACTCGTTCCCCTGCGTGCGTGGCGGCATCGCCGGAGCACGCCTGCACGAATCCCTCACTAAAGCCGTCTGGTCCCAGCCAACCGAACCCAGCCTGGGTACATCACTAACCATTCGATCGTGCCTCCTTTGCAGCAATTTAAATCGTGTAGGAAGAGATTACGTTCTCCTGGAGTACATTATTATGATTAATAATATTAGGCTGTAAAATCATGCTGAAGATGACGAAAAGTTTTCAGTTACTACTCAGTTTGCCGCCGTACAACTTCGAAGCACATATGAAGTAGCTTTCAACTTAAATTTCACGTCAATCCTGATGCCCACGCCCATTTGTGCGAATTTGAACCAGGTCTAGGCCGATGAAAGAAAGAGAGGACAGAGAGAGAAGAGAGAGAGATTGAGAGAGGGGAGAGAGGAGAGTTTGACTAGTTAAAATTAGCTGCTTAAATCTATCGTTTTATTTCTTTTCTGGGAATCTCTGAAGTAAGTCACTGCTACTCACTCCTGCGAGCTATTGATTAGGGATTCTCCGTAAAACTAGTACGCGCGATCCGAGCTATTGTACAGCCTTTCAAAACTTCCTAATACAAATGCCGACTTCTGCTACAAAAGGTACGGTGGGTAGGTTATATGTCAGAGGTTAGGAGCTCGAGTCCTGCTTGCACATGAAATGACAGGCACTTGGATAGAGATTCAATAGCCTTACCTATACTTGTTTTAAGTGTGCTTATACTTATATACGTAAATAAAGTATGCTTATTGTGCATGTGGCTTTCACAATTATCTTGATACTACTGCGGCGATGAAGGCATTGAAGATGACTCGTGCTAGGGGTGCTATTTCTACAAGCGTTGGGCCTACAATTTTTTAAGAGAGCTCTGCATGCACCACCTCTCCGAGACGACAAACACGCTCATCCGCAATCGTTCCGGGCGGGAGCTCGCCGAATCAAGTGGGACAGCCAAGCCATCACATGCTTACCTGATTCTGGCGACGACGGAGCCGACTGCCCCCACCCCCACCTGAGTGGTTGGCGCTAGTTGCATACGGTTGATTAGCGACTTCAGCTGAGGCAGGTGCTCTACGGAGGCTATAACAACAATAATAATAATGCACTTGATAAAGCGCCCTCAGAGAACTTAATCTCTTTCTAGGCGCTTTACATTTGCTGCAAAGGGAGTCACATTCCCTTCTCAATGCCGCTATCTCTTTTTACAGTTGCCGATGGGCAAGGCAAGTGGATAGGACGGCGGTTAGTCAGTTTCGCTACTGATTCCAACCACTCAGCATCGTTGCTGCTGATAAACAGCTCTTGACAATGAGGGCTAATCACAAATAATAGCTAATAGCAAATACTGTCGTCGCAGTTGATGTCACCTCGCAAACGCTCAGCAATCGGCTGCTCCCACGTCATGAGAACGTGAAGCCGTGATAGCCACCAACTTAGTGTCGCAAAAGCCACGGCATACACATAGGTAGAGAGAGTATCTCTGCTTACTTTGCTTGATATTTCGGCAGCTTTTGATACCATCGATCGCTAACTATTTCCCGAGTGACTCTCATCTCGCCTGGGCGTTACTGGCGTTGCACTGCAATGATTCAGGTCGTATCTCAGTGGGAAGCTCCAGGGTATTGATGAGAATTGACGAAGATCATCCGAGGAAACCTGGACATATTGAGTACTCCAGGGCTTCGTGCTTGGTCCTGTTCTCTTCGCGGTTACGTACTCATCCTCTTGCTGATGCGACTGCCGAGCGCAATCTAGGCTTTCACTTCTATGCAGATGACAGACACTCAGCTATACTTTTGCTTTGATCCCTCCAAGCCCTCGAGCACATCAAGTTCTCTCAGCTCCCTTGCTGCATGCATTGCTGACATCCACTGAAACTCACTACGTGCTGGCCTATCGGCATGTGCCTAAATCAGGCGCTGCTTGAAGCTGGTGAAAAACTCGGCGTGTTAGTTGGGGTCAGTCGGCTTCTGCAGTCCTGTCGTTGTACCGACTCCGATTCTAACAGTACGAGCGTACGCCATCCAAAACCCGGCTGGCTGAGTAACTGCTGGCTAGTCCGAGTCGACCACTACCACAGTCGTAAGCTTCCACCGAAAGACGCCAACACACGGGGGGGGGGGTCACGAACACGCTACACGGGGGAGGCGGTATGAACAAGTCAACAACGAGCGAGCTATCCAGCTCCGCTCGGGCCTTGGGCACTCGTTCCCCTGCGTGCGTGGCGGCATCGCCGGAGCACGCCTGCACGAATCCAGGTTCATAACTCGGTGAGACCGGGAGCCTCCGACACCACGACTTACTTGGCCAACTTCCCGTACCCAAGAGCCCCGGTGACCTCTCGTCACCACACATCCGGCAGTGCAGAGGTCCGACCCCGGCCTAGCCGGTGACCCTCATTACAGCCGCCTGGTCCCAACAAACCGAACCCAGCCTGGGTACACACCGACTTTAACGTGTTGTCATTCACTTTCATGTTCGTTCATTCTTTGGCTCCAGCCTGCCTACGAGATCTTCTCCCCTACCAGGCTAAGCATCGTACCACCCCCATTTCGGAATCGAAGTGTTCACCTATATCTCGTATAAACGTAAAATCTTTTGGATACCACGCCTTTCTTTCGCATTCTCCCAATGCCTGAAACTCTTGACCTGCGTCACGACATCTCTGGCTTGTCCATATTTAAAAAGATAGTAAAATACCACTCATTTATTACTGCATCTAGTGAGTCCCTATGATTTGACGCTTATGTGAGCTACACTGTGCATGCTGCCATAATATTGCTAAAATTCGGGCTTGTTTAGATAAGGATACCACGTCTAAGTTGGTCCATGCATTTGTGACATCCCGTCTCGGCTCCTGCAAACCACTGCTCGCTGGCCTACCGGCATGTGCGATCAGGCGATTGCAGCTGGTGCAAAACTCCGAAGCTAGGGTTGTCTATCGTGAACGTCGAAGTCGCCACATCGCACCACTTCTCGCCGACCTGCACTGGCTCCCAGTCAAGCAACGGATTGACTTCAGGGTTTTGTCGCTCACTTTTAGGTCCCTTTATACTTTTTCTCCAGCCTACCTTTCATATTTACTCTTCTACCAGGCACCACCCGCTTTTGAAAATCTAATCGATTATTTATACCTCGTATGAACCTCAAATCCTTTGGAGAACGTGACTCTAGTTCTTATACTCCCAAAGCCTGGAACTCTCTTCCGACTTGCCTCACATCTTCTGCCTTGACCACAGTTAAAAGTCAATAAATTTAGTTCACTTTTATAGTGCCATAACATAACTTAATCTCTAATCAGGTATTTCACATATGTTACGGGGACCGAGCACACGAACTCGGCCAGATATTTGTCGGGGTCAGGATCTTAACCACTGGACCACGCTAGCGCGGCCTATAAAAGGAATCTAAAACCGCATACATTTGTCATACATTTAGTGGATTCTTGTGATTCACCCTTAATGTACTTGTGCGTCTCGACACTATGCATATTGCCGCTACCAATATTGGCATGCTGACCCTATGCATTTGTCACCTCCATGTTTCGCTTGTTATCAGTGAGCATGCTACCACTAAATATTTGATCATACTCCCTTTTCAGAAAATGTCGTGCCTAGAAATAGATTGAGTTCTCTGAGGGTGCTATACCAATGTGTTAGCATTGTTCTTCTTTATCTGCGGTCCTACGAAGATATCAGCTTTGGCATTTTCCTCCGAAAACTGTGGACCAGCATCTTGGAGGTACTTGAAAGCTGCTGACACAGTGTATAGAGCCATATCAAATAGCTTTATGATGCCTAATTGGATGGTCACCGGTGACATGACCTCCGAAGAAAAATTCCTCGAAAACTGCCAAAGAATCTTTGTGTACGATGGATGTACGATGCTTGCAGGATTAAGCGGAAAATCCGTACTACCATAAGCTTACTGTGACTTCTTGTGACCTATTTAACGCTCTTCTAAACATGACAACTTGCTTGTCAGTAACCCTTGTTATTTCCGGTTTGGCCCAGAGGTTAAGGTACTCTCCTGATCAAGGTCAATGTGAATTTACTTGGTGGCCAAGGTCGCGGGATTAAGTACCGTGGAATTTGTGAATTGCCGCATAGAGATTAAGTCTTCGTAGAGCGATACACAAATTAAGTATATTTTGCTTTTGCTTCTTTAGCAGGGATCTCTAAAAATCATATATAGAGATTTGTTTCTCTTACGAGCCCGCCATAAAAAAACTATATTTTTATTATTAATATTACTTTGTGATGCGTTTACAAGCTTGCATCATCATCTGGGTAGCCTGTAGCTTTTTTAACGCATTACGGCTGCTGCTCTGCTTGGTCTAGGAAATGAATTATCGCTTTTAACGACCAAAGCATTGGCCTTTGGCCCTTGAATAGATTTAAAATGCATACATAGAGATACAGTTCTCCTAGGACGCAATACAAATTAAACATTCAAAACTGCTTGACCTTGGTTGTGACCCATCGGTTTGATGTGTACGCTTAGCTCGTAGGTACATGTAAAAATATATATATATATATATATATATATATATATTTCATTGAGTAGACCAATGACGATAGGCAGAGCGAATAGGGTTGTCTCCCAGAACGAATGAGTTGGTAACATCTTCTAGTCTGTACTGCTCAGGTCGTGGGTTTAGCACCAGAGGTCTAACCTTAGTTTAGCGTCAGAGGTCAATGCGTTGTTCTGCATGCCCATTGGCATCATTCCCATCATTCCCAGCATCGCCGTATCAAAGCGCTCGGCTTACAGGTGCTGTGGCTGACTTGTCAGCCCAACTGTGAAGCAAATTATTAATCTCCTTTTATAACTCCGCAAAGACTAAAGGACTACGCTGCGGCTACTTCGGGCAGTTCTCAAGAACTAACACAAAATATCGGGAGCTTTACGGTACGTTAATGTTTTGTCAGCGATTTGTGCCTATCGACATTGTGTAGATATCCCTATAGCTGTATGCTCACAGCAGGCAATAAATCGGATGAAAATTAACTTACAAAGATTTCTAAAGCTTTTTGATTAAACTTTAAATTGAATTTACAGAGCCTGGATTAAGATTGCTGGTGTCGTTGAAAACTCGCGCGAAAGTAGCACGACTTGTCCAGCACACTGGGCTGCTCAATCGTGTTCCCTGCTCCACTTCTGCTTCGAATCTTACCTCGGCAGCTACAAGCGAAAGTGAAATTAAAGGTTGTCGATAGCTCTAAAAGGTGAGGTGATATTAAGCAATGGCAAATCTTTGGTTACGTATATATAGGCCCATGTAGTGGTGCTGCAAAACAGCCTGAAATTAAGCCTGGCAGGCGGCAAGCTACTGTGGTTCATGGCACCTATTGAGCTAAAGATAGGCTGTCCTCTGCTGACATGTAAATTATATTTATTTTCAAGAGATGAAGCATTTAGAATTAATTGCCGTCTTGACATAAACTATTTTCTTATGTCCCTTGGGTTGCTATCTTGCTCCAATTGCTGATTGGCACGGAGGTTCCAGTAGGTGGCAAAGATATATAGACTACTCCCCTCCAGGGGGAACCATCTAGAAGCTTCGTTGTCAGAGATTTTTCATACTAATTAACAGAAAGATGAGATTCTATATTAACATTCATGTGATACAGATTATAAATAAAGGTAACCTGATTTAACAGCCTCATTTACATAGCAGCAGAAGAGCTTTCACGGATATCACTACAATTTCTGACTGTGATGTGGCTGCCTTAATGAGGTCTAGCAAAAAGAGCTCGTCTCCTGAAGACCCTATAACTTCATCTCTGTGGTCTTCACTTGAAGACCAACTTAGCCCTGCCATAACCAAGATTTTTAATGCTTCTTTGGGAAAAGGGGTCGTCCCCAAGTCCTTCAAATCGGCAATCGTTAGACCTATTCTTAAAAAGCCTGGATTAGACACAGAGGTCCTAGCAAACTATCGTCCAGTTTCCCTTCTCCCGTTCTTATCAAAGATTCTTGAAAAGAATTGTTGCTAAGCAGCTAGTTGAACATATTGAAAATAATGGAATGTCAGAAACATTTCAATCAGGTTTCAAGAGACAGCAGTCTACTGAAACTGCTCTGCTCCGTGTTAACAATGACATTCTACGTGGCAACGACTTCGGGAATGTCACTGCCTTAGCTCTGCTAGATCTGTCTTCTGCCTTCGACACCATTGATCACCAAGTTCTGCTTGAAAGATTGAGAACAACGATCGGTCTGGCAGACGAAGCACTGGCGTGGTTTAAATCATACTTGTCTGATCGTGTTCAATCCGTGTCGTGTGGGGGTCAGGTCTCAGACATGCGAAGGGTCACCTGTGGAGTCCCTCAAGGGTCTGTACTTGGTCCCTTGCTGTTCTCCATTTATACGCAACCTCTGGAAAAAGTGATTAAGGCCCATGGAATAGGATATCACTTCTATGCTGACGATACTCAGTTGTATTTGTCATTTAAAGCGTCGGAATCTGCTGCAGCAACTGAGAAACTGAATGCTTGCCTTGCCGATATTCGATCCTGGATGTCGGAAAACTTCCTGAAATTCGATGATGATAAAACCGAACTGCTTCTCATAGAACACCCTAAGCGTGTGGCTGCATCAAAAGACTTTGCTGTTCTAATAGGTGATACTATTGTGCGACCTTCACCACGTGCTCGTAATCTAGGTGTCGTGTTCGACAGCTGCCTCAATTTCAAAAGCTTCATTCAGAAGACTGCCTCTACAGCTAGCCATCACATCCGATCCCTATCCAAGATTAGAAGCTGTCTCCCACAGTGGTTTTTAAAAATTTTTACGAGCTCTTTAGTTCTGTCTCGGCTTGATTATTGTAATTCCCTTTTGGCTGGGCTACCAAAGAAAGCTATTATGCCACTACAGCGGACTATGAATATGGCTGCAAGGCTGGTCTTCAAGTTCCAGCGGTTTGAGCACGTGTCTCCTTTGCTAAAAGAGCTAGAATGGTTGCCGGTTGAGCAAAGGATACAGAGCAAAGTTCTTACGCTGACCCACAAGGCCCGCCACGGCTTGGCTCCTTCATACCTAGCTGAACTGCAACATCAGTTTCAGCCTGTTTGCCCCCTCAGGTCCTGTGTGGACAATAAATTAGCTGTCCCATTCGTCCGCTTAAAGACAGTTGGCGACAGAAGCTTTAGCTCTGCAGGTCCTAGACTGTGGAACTCGCTTCCACAATTCTTACGCAACGACATCTACTCTCCAACTGCCGACTATGGCACATCTTTTTCAGCGGTCCTGAACTGCTACTTCTATGCTACTCACTACCTCAACTGCTCTCCTAACTCTGCGATGCTTCCCACTTTCTCTTTGTTGCGTGAGACGAAGTCTGTTAAGTACCGAATGCGTACCGAAAGCCGCTTAGGCTGTGAGTGCGCTATACAAAACTCTCCTGCGTAACACCCGAATGGTCTTTATGACTTTGTGGAGTTACTGACGGAGATACATACCTCTGTGGTGTTCACAGGCAGACCAGCTTAGCCCTGCCATAACCGAGATTTTTAATGCTTCCTTGGTAAAAGGGGTCATTCCCACGTCCTTCGAATCAGCAATAATTAGACCCACACTTACAAAACCTAGATGAGATACACAGTACCTGCCAACGAATGCCCAGTTACACTTCAACCTTGTTTGTCAAAGATTCTTGAAAGATTTTTTGCTAAGCAGCTGGTTAAAACTATTGAAAAGAATAACCTGTCAGACGATTTTCAATTAGGGTTCAAGATACAACACTCCACTGAAATTACTCTCCTCTGTGTTAACAATGACGTTCTACGTGGCAATGATGATGGTCATCTTACTGCCCTAGCTCAGCTAAATCTGTCAGCTGCCTTCGACGCCATTGATCACAATGTTCTACTTGAACTATTGATAACAGCGATCGGTCTGGAAGATGAGGCACTGGCGTGGTTTACATCGCACTTATCTCATCGTGTTCAATCCATGTCATGTGAGACTAAGGTCTCACATACGAGACGGGTCACCTGTGGGGTCCCTCAAGTGTCCGACATCGGCCCCTTGCTGTTCTCCATTTATATTCAACCTCTGAGAAAAGTCATTAAGGCCCATAGAATAAGATATCACTTTTACGCTGACGATACTCAGTTGTATTTGCAATTCAAACCGTCGGAATCTGCAGCGGCAACTGAGAAACTGAATGCTTGATTGCCGACGTTCGATTCTGGATGTCGTAAAACTTCTTAAAACTAAATGACGATAAAACCGAACTGCTGCTCATAGGACACCCTAAGCTTGTGGCTGGATTTAAACGCATTGCTCTTCTAATGGGTGATGTTGCTGTGCGACCATCACCACGTGCTCGAAATTTAGGTGTCATTTTCGACAACTGCCTTCATTTTTAAAAGCTTTATTCAGACGACTGCTTCTACAGCTGTTCACTACGTTCAATCCATATTCAAGATTAGGAGCTGTCTTCCACAGTGGCTTGCAAAAACCAGGTCCTTAGTTCTTTCACGGCTTGATTATTGTAATTCCCTTTTGGCTGGGCTACCAAAGAAAGAAACTAGGCCACTGCAGCTAGCTATGAAAATATTTGCAAGGCTAGTCTTTAAGTTCTAGAGGTTTGAGCACGTGTCTCCTTCCCTAAAAGAGCTAAGATCGATGCCGGTTGAGGAAATGGTACAAAGAAAAGTTTTTAAGCTGAGCCACAAGGCTCAGCCTCGGCTTGGCTCCTTCGTACCTAGCTGAACTGCCGAACTAGTTTCAGCCTCTCAGCCCTGTATGGTAAATAAATTAGCTGTTCAATTCATTCCTCAGCATAAAGACCGTTGCTCTGCAGGTCCTAGACTGTGAAACTCGCTTCTACAATTCTTACGAAACGACAAATAGTCTCCTGCTGCGGCCTATGGCTCATCCTTTTCAGCGGTCCTGAGCTGCTACTTCTACACTACTCACTACCTCAACTGCTCTTCTGACTCTGCTATGCTTCCCACTTTATCTTTGTTGCATGAAAAGAAGTCTGTTGGCCACCTCAGGCGTTTCAAAAGCTGTTAAGGCTGTGAGTTCGCTAAAAAATCTCTTCTGCGTAACACCAAAATATCTTGATGGCTTTGTCGGGTTACAGGCGGAAATACATGACATTATGCTAAATTTTGCAGTACATCTAGCGTCTCGTCTGTTTGGAGTCAATGATGTAGCAGTTATCGTCAAGCAGTAGTGAAATTATGCTAAGCATTTAAATTTGCCTCTGCGACATAAATTGAAGTTGTTGCTTCGAAAAGCCACACCATCAATTGCAGCCGGAAGGTAAGAAATTTTCAAACGACTCAATTCCAAATTCAGGCTCATTAGGAAGTCTGGCCAGCGAACAGACAGTTTCAAAAAATTGTGCAACGCAATTCATTCAATTAAACCAAAATAAACAACAGTCAAGAGATTGTTTCGGTCTGTACGAATATTTGCACTAAATTAAGATCGTATCTCACACAAAGCTTACTTAATGCACTCGTATTCTTGAAATATAATTGCAAAAATTAAAGACCCATTGAGTTAGAACTTATCTTGAAAGATGCTTTACAAAACAGTGTTCATCGCAAGATAAGCGATCGACCATAAAATTAAGGAAAATATGAAAAAAACAGTAAACAAGCTCATAGCGGATGCTTTCTTAATAGAAAACTGTGAAAACCGAAAGCTGAGAAAACTGACCATTTATTGTTATTTTTAAATTAATGTTTTTAAGTAGCCCAGCCCGCAAAGACTGCCACTGCCTGGCTACTTCATAGCTGAAGTGCTGCGCCAATTTCTGCCTCCTCGTGTCCTCAGATCTTGCGCGGAAAAAAGTAGCTGCTCAATTCCTCTGCTTAAAGACCTTAGGCGACAGAAGATTTTTTCAGCAGGTCCTAGACTGCGGAACTCACTCCCACAATTCTTACGTCATGAAAACTACTCTCCTGCTGCAGACTATGGCAAATCCTTGCCTGCGATCATGAACTACTACTTCCACGCTAGCCACTAATCACACTTGCATGCTGACCCTGTGTATTTCACCCCTAATTATGTCATTCATGTTGTTTATCAAGCATGATATTGCTTACCATTCAATCACATTACCCTTTCCATCAAATGCTACGCGCTTAGAGAAAGATTGGGTTCTCTGAAGGCGCTTTAGCAGGTGTATTATTATTATTAATAACTACCTCAACTGTTCTCCTGACTCTGTTATGAGTTTCGATTTCCCTTTGTTGAGTGAGATTAAACCTGTTGGCTACCGAATTCATTCTGGAAGCCGATTAGACGGTGAGTGGGCAATAGAAACATTCTGGAACAAGTGCTACCAAATACCCACACTGTCTTTGTGGCTTTGTGGAGTTACATATGAAGCCATATTACATTGCCTACTTAAAGAGTTCTTTTCCAGGCTACATAAAGTCAATAGAAAGAAACTTGTTTCTCCTGAAATGTGATGTAAAAGTGTTTCTTCTTGCTTTTTTATCTACATGCAGTTGCTTTTGCCTGGTTAGTGGCCGACAGATTTGCGGTACTCATGACGAAGACATTTTTCAACATTCCCGAAAGGAATTATCGCCACATGAGCCTGTTCATCATTCGAAACCAGTGCGTATCCCTTGCGCGTACTTATAAATTGACTATGCAAAATTTGAGCACGGATAAGAAAATGCCTTTATTGATAAGAAAGCTCTAGAAACTAAAAATGCTTGTAAAAAATAACGCCTTCGATATTAAACTTGTGATGATCAACGGTGTACTTCTATTGTCATAACATGAACACAAGATCACGGGTTGACATTTAGAAGTAACCTACAATCCGCCTGTAGGCTACAACGTTTGCTAGGCCAGGACAAACTTTGGCCTTTGGGCTGATGCTCACTCACACTGTGCCTGTTATTATTAAACAATTGTCATAATTTTTTATCAGCGTGTGAGAACCTTTATTTAAAATAACATCGTTGTTAATATTTTTATCATTATTATGCGTTCCACCTCAATTTTCGTGAGTTGACGTTGCCTTTACCCTGCATGCATGTGCAAGCTTTTGTCTTTTGCTGACAGCTGCTTACCATTGGATTCTGCATGAAGCTCCAACAGTTCTCAGGTGCATGTATAATTATGCCAATGCAATACATTGACAAATTCTTGCACTGGTTGCGGTTATAAGGCGCTGCCTAAGGCCTATGGTTTTAGGGGTTCACTGGTGATTGAGATTTATGGTAGATGAGTTTATGTTTAAGGAAGAATGAGTCGTAGTCTGCAGACGATCCCAGGGGAGAAGATTGTGAGTCATCACGCTGTGAGCCCATCTACAGTTGACCCTCGTTAATCGCGGTTAATCTGTTCCAGACTCTACCGAGACAGGTGAATTTCCTCGAGGTAGGATTCTTTACTTATGCATCAAATACCTTTGTAGTTAGAGCATAGAAGACCTGCTTATGACCGTCTAAATACGGTCTTTGAAATCGTCAGAGCCGTCCAGACATGAAATAACACCCATTTAGTCAGCACTGAAATCAAATATGCCAGTATATTAGACAGACAACAAAAAATAAAATATATTAGACGGTAATGGTGTCGTAATATTGTTATTGTACATTTAATTGTGCGCACACAATTCTTACTCATAAGCACCAAGCTTTGAACATAGTGCGTTTGGCGATGAAGCTCTTGTGGTAAAGAGACGTACAGCACAGCAAAGAAGAGCAAGATTAATGCTGATCTAAAAGTCAAACTTTTGTAAGAGAGTCTTCAGGTGGTGCAGTATCTTCAGCAGGTGCTTCATCGTCTTCTTCCGCATTCTTGCACACGGTAATTTTTAGTTTTAATTGTAATACTGGGGTGTCCAATTGACTCAGACGAACGAGCGCGTGCTGCATCATTTTCACTATTTTGATCAACCTTTAAGTAATATACGCGCCTTTCAAAAAACGACGATAGAGTAAAGCCGTGAAACTCGGAGCACGAAAGTAGCAAGGGACAGCTGTGCACAATTGTTAATTGACCATAAGTGTTTCCGTATTCATGTTGTCTATTAAGCATGATAGCCCTCATCATTCGATCGCGTTTTATTTGCAGTAAATGCAAAGCGATGAAAAAGATATTGGATTCTCTGAGGGCGCATTATCAAGTGAATATTTACTTTTTTCCGTACCCTCGCGTGCTTGCTGTTGGGGCGTCTAGCTACAATTTCAGAAATCGCAGACGATATTCTAACCGTGAACTTGCCCGCCCATTTCCCCTCATGCTAGGGCTTTGCTAAGTCGACGGTTTTAATTGCAGGCTCATCTGCAATCCTGAGAACAATACTGACTCTCTAAGATTGCGCAAACCTTGCAGCAATGTTTTTAACTGCTTGTACACAGGGTACGCACTTTTTTTAAGTACCCGTATGCTGCTTGCCGTCTCTCAGTGAGCTCCATTGCCGAGATTTTGAGCTGTACCTGTCTGGTTTTGATGATAATCAATCTTGAATTTCAGGTAGCACTAGCCTCTGAAAATTTCATGCCATTGATAAACTGAGATGCGATGGTGGCAGTGCGAATTTGCTCGTCTTCTCTCCCATTTAAAGCCCTGCCAGCAAGCACTTACTAGCTATTCCTTGAACTTTTGTCAGTATTTTCGAAACGTGGGCACAAGTATTTTAAGTGCTCATATCAACACTGGCCTGCAGGTGATATGAGCAATTTTTGTTTGCTCGCACGTTCTTGTTTTTCTGCGATTCCTTAAGTCAGTCTCTTAATCAGTATCGCACGTGTAAAATTGACCAGTGCAACGTTGACCAACTTCTAACTCTCTAATCCAATCGTCATTTTAACATAAAATATGAGATAACTCCTCAGTTTAGCACGCTAAGAAAAACCATCTGTCCAGGCACTTTTCATTATAAGCCGAAGGGCTCAATTCAAAAAGTGGAAAGGCTAGCTTAAAAAATCGAGTCTACCAGAATATCTCCTGTTAAATAAGCACGAAATCTACGTGTCATGTACCAAAGCAAACTTTCGCTAGAACACATCAGCTCCACAATCGAGTCTGCCTAATTTCAGCTACATAACATTGCTACAAGTCGGGCATGTTTAGATAGGGATACCACATCCAAGTTGGTCCATGAATTTGTTGCATTTCGTCTTCACTTCTCTAACTCACTGCATGCTAGTCTACAGTCAAGTGCAATCAGGCGCTTACAGCTGGTGCAAAACTCTGCAGTTAGGCTTGTCCATCGTTAGCATCGCAATTGCGAAAATCACGTTGACCTGCATCTCACCGAAATGCCGAACGGCTTTGGTTCAGCTGTAAAGGTCCCGAGGTTAAGATGCTCGCCCCGACGAAGGCTTGGCTGACTCGTAAACTTGAGCCTTAAGGCATCCGTAAAGCACCTGAATAGAGGTTAAGTTCTTATTTCTCATGGGGCCTATATACACAAATATATATATATATATATAAATATATAAACAAATAAATAAATATACATAAATTTATAAATAAATAAATATATATACATATATATGCAGCAACTCAGTTGAGAGAATTCGAGGTGCTCGAAGGCTGGAAGGGATCAAAGAAAAGGTACAACTGAATGTCATCTGAATACAAGTGAAAGCCTAGATTGTGCTTGGCAATCATATCGGCCAGAGGGAGAGTATGAGCCATGATAAGAACTCGACCTAGCACGGAGCCCTATGGTACCCGATATTTCAGAGGTACCTCGGACGATCTTTGTCTATTTAAAAAACTCTGGAGTCATCTACTGAGACACCACCTAAACCATTGCAGACGGTGCCATTAATGCCTAGGCGAGATGAGAGATGCTTTAAAAGAACTTCGTGATCGATAGTATCCAAAGCTGCTGAAAGATCGAAGCTAAACAAGCATGGCAGCTCTAACTGTGCTTGCATTCCGAAGTAGGTCGTTGTACATCCTGAGAAACGCTTCTGTGAAATGATTAGCTCTATAGCCATACTGGAACTTACTAGCAAGGTTCGAGGTTGCAATATATGAGTTCAGCTGGTGGGCAACGACCCGTTCCTGTGCCCTTGATAGAAATGATAGAAGGGAGACAGGGCGGTAGTTTTTCAAGTTTTCGCAGTCTATTTTTGCTTTCTTGAGAAGCGGCCAGACTACAGCTTTCTTGAGAGGAGCCGGGATATAACCTGATGTTGAGCAAGGATTCCAAAGACGAGGGTTAAGATGGACCGCCCGGTGTTTTCATACCGCATGAGACCCGATGATCACTTATAGAGATTAATAGCGAAGCTTGCAAGGAACGTTCTGAGCCGCACGGTACAACACTAGGAACATCAAAAGTGCTGGCACTTGGCCAGCACTTTCCGCCCAACTCGCCGTGCCTAGGCGGGCGGGCCAGGTCCCGGCTGCTCATCCGATTCTATAACTTGCATGCAAACTCCTAGCCACCGACGTATCTCACCCGACGGCAGCACGGAAAACCCAGCAACCCGAAGCGATAAGCTTCGACATGTCCACTGGCACGTAATTTCAGGCGTGCTGCGGTCGGACGACAAACAGCTAAGCTTTGAAATGGTCTAAACTGCATATTATCCGTTGCTGACCCTGCATGATTGTAAATTTATTTCCATGAAAAATGCTAGGCACATTACGCAACGACTGTAATGCTCAAGTTAATTCACTGGGACGAATTATTCAGAGAAAGAAAAAATTCTCTTCAGCATTCCAATACGACGTGAATCTGTAAAAAGGAGAAGATAACAAGCATGATGGTCGCATCCCTCCAGATATATAGTGTCGTAGCTCGTCGCATAAATGACAGGCATGGTATTCAAGATGATGACACTTGTTGCTCAATCGTCTCAACATCGTGTCGTTGTCGTTGAAGAAATTAGTTCCTAATGTTCATTCACAATCGCGTGTACCATATCGTTGATCGATTCGTATTGGGCTGGTAGACAAGTTCTGACCGCGAGTTGATGACGTAGTTGCTGATGTACGAGCATTGCTTAGTCCAATTCACTGACAGCAGCCACGTTCTGGACGAGGACGCTGAAACCTATTTCGGAACAAATGAAAGTCTAAGCAATCGGGTGAAACATGCATTTGCATACAAGTTGATCGTACTCTATGATCGCGCTCAACAAAGGTTTTCTGAAGACGGTTTCACTGAGAGAACATGGAGATGAGCTTCCTAGGAGCATCCACTGAATGTAATTAGCCTCACATGAACACTATGCGAGCTGCCTTAAAACAACTTTTGGAGCAAAAACCAGCAGCCAGCTAAGGGCGCGTACCGAACACAGCTTCTCGGTTTTTAAGCTATGCGAGAAATTTTATACGACAAATCAAATAGAAATCCGCAAAGATCGAGGCTGCGAACACATACTCGCTTGCAACATACCTGTGCATGATGCGAGGTAGTCAGCAGTGGTACTGAAAATGTTTAACTGCAAATATACAGGAACTGGATGCATTATCTTCATAAGCTAAGGAATCGTTAGCAATGCATCATAAATCGTCAGAAAATAATCTAGGTAGGCCATAATGCTGAGATTGGGTGCTCGGGACTGAGTGGAGAATTCGACCAACTTACTGTGCAATTGTGTCTATATCGGGAATGCATGTTAAGTACCGGCTCAAAGTCATCTCCTAAGTTCATTTCCACGTTTTCTTTATCCAGCCAACTATGTCGGTTGGCAAATAGCAGCATAGACTGGCTTAGGCGATGTTCTTTGTAATGCCCGACGACTGTTGCATCAATGAGAGGATGCCACGACGCCTGAAACGTTTTCGAGACAAAGCTACATTCAGACTCTGGCAGTTGATAAGTTGCACTAGTTCTGACATAACAGGCTACGGATATAGCACAGTCATTCCCAGCATATTATTTCGGCATTTCTCAGAAGATACACTCAGTATGAACTCATCGGTCTCATTTGAAGACATTCTTGATTCATCAATGACATAAAGGCAAAACGCCCAATTATAGAAAAGTCGTTGAACTATTACATGGATCGATACAAGCAGTAGCTAATGTCAAACTCAGATTTCACGTCGTTTAAATTACTGCAAAAGTACAGCAGCTTCCGTAGCACTACACCGGCGACTGACGAGCAGCACTGACGGCTGAGATAATTAAAAAAATCCGCTTGATATTTCGGCAAAAAGGTACGTCCTCACTTGTTTTACATTGCTTACTTTTCTAGATTTTGAAGTTAAGCTTGCCCATAATCTCCAAAAATTGGTTTGCTCGAGCTTGAGAAGTCGTATTCTTCGCAACCCAGAATGGTCCTGAACAGAAATCTGCCTTAGCTACATTTACCCGTTACAATTCCCAAGAGTGCAGAACATCACTCGTACAATATTTAAAGTGCCAGTAAATGTATTCGGTTCTTATAGGGAATTAGAAAAACAGAGGATCAGCAATAAAGATTTCGCTGGATATAATCCATGACTAAGAATGGACAATGGCACAAGGCTGCAATCAGCATGAGTGATATATAGTGGAACCATAGAATAAGACATGTTTCTGAAGCTTATCATGACCTCAGCAAAGACCTTGGTCTCATACATTTTAAGTAACTGTATAAATAATATAAATAATCAATGGATACAATTACATGAATCTTGAGCACGTACCTTCATCGGCGTCACTATGCCAAGAAACAAGCGCATGTCCTCGTACATTTCATGGTTATAATGCCCAAACATCAGCTCCTGATTCCACGCGGGGCCGCTGAAAACCCGAATTTCGTCATTCTTGGTGGTCGTTAGCAGGCGACAGCCATCAGTTTTGCTAAAGGAAGCTACAAGAGAAGGGATCTATTAGCATGCACAAACTCAGCATTGCATTCACTTGAAGGCAGCAGAATCTGTGTGAAAGAGGCTGGTTTTCAGGTTTTATTTGAGACCTCGCTTACTCATGGGACACTTGATCCTTTCATGCACAATTGGGATCCAAGACTTAAGAACCTAGTAATTTGGCATGGTCTCTGTGAGAGATTCCCCATATAGTTCGGTCTGAATACTTCGAACCAAGTCTGGATAGAGTTGCATTGACAAAGAAAGCGATTACGGATGTAAGGAATTGGTAGAGAATGTGAATCCAAAGAATAGTAACAAGAATTTAGCAATATCTCACATCGTAATAATTTATTCAGCGAACCTTGGTAAGCAGTTATCTAGTTTTACAAGTGGCCTATGAAACTAAACTTGGCAGCTAAGATAGTTGGACTTATTCAAGATGGTCTAGATGACGTACTGGTTGAGTAAAAAGAAACCTAGGTTTTCCAATATCTGACATACATTTTGGTTGATTTAAATAGGAATGATTTTATCGTCGCACAATTTAGGTGACATTTGACAATCCAAGATTAACTGCAGGAAAAGGCATACATTTATTATCGCTGAGCGACTAAGGTATACTGACAGGCTATAAGGAATTGAAAATGACTGACTGAAAATGGTATCCTACATTGCACACGCTTGGATGTTACATGAGAAAGATGAAGCTTTAATCGCGAAAACGTCGGTGGGTGGACGGATACCAAGCTAATCTTACTTCAACATCTGGCAGACTGCAAATTTTTAAAATAAAAATCAAACTTTACTCACTCAGGTATGTAACGATTTGAACGAAGTGACTGAAGTTCTATCGCCAGCAGGCAAGTACTCGACAAGGATTCAGTGACTAGCAATGACCCCTGCACAGGATATGGCATCCAAAACTAGCAGAAAGACCACTCAAGTCAGCATTACTGGAAATGCTGTGGTAGACTGAGGGAAGAGAGCTGACTACTAAAAGTGACCTGACCCTGACTGTAGGATGATTGAAAGTTTTGATGCAAAAGCATTAATGTTAGGGCAAATACTTGTTCAATTGACCTCGATAAGAATCACAGATCTTAAGAGAATAGAAGTTGTATGCCTAGTTGTGATGGAACGTGAGTAGGGATGCCATGAGCGTTGGTTGGTCGACCTAAAGAAAGATGAAACCACTTTAGCTTTGGTCTCTTCTAGAGCGGTTGTTCGCGGGGAGACTGGGATCGATAGCTCTCAGATGACAAAGCAGCCAAATAGGAAATCTGAGGTAAACTGCCATCAACTTTTGGAAGGTCCCGGACGAACGATGGCTCGGCAGTGCAAAAACAATTCACGCCTGCACTACTAGTTATTCAAAAGGAGTACATGGAAGGAAAGGGAAGGAGATGGCTCGACCCCTCTACGCCAGCAACCGTCTAGAGTACGTAGGCAGGGCTTAGGTGGTGTTGCTTTGGCTAATAACACAATTGCTGTTGAACCATGAACACTTCTCGCTCGGTCGCACAATTCAACCTGATGACACTTTTCGAGGAGGGCTGTCACAATAGTCTTTTCCTAGTTCCTTCATCGGGTAAATTTTCCCCTTCATCGGGTAAATTTGCCATGCCCTAAAATAAATGTGGATTTTTTCTGTATTAACCTTAATATGAAAGTAAGTTACTAGGATTACTAGATGGAATGCCACGTGATTTAACGGACTAGAGGGAATTCAGTCATTGTGAAAAAGCCGGAACTAATCGGCTACCCAGTAGAACTGCGAGTAGAAGCTCAGTGAATACATTTTGTTCTATTAAATACTACTGAGTTTGGGCACTGCAGGAGACATTCAAACGAACAGACTGACAGTGAGTGATTTACTGGTCAGTCGGATCTATAGCTTCAAAAACATCCAGTGTAGCTAGCAATGGGATATCGCCTCGGTAAACATTTCTAAGAACCACATGAAACACTTTCATCAGTTATGATTGAGAAACGAACCTTGTGAATTTCTGCAGTACAGATTATAGTATGCGATTAAATGAAATTAAACTGATTTATTAAAACAATCGTATCGTGCATGATAAGATTGAATGCTAAGTGGCTGACTTAATATTACTCGTTCCTTTAAGTAGGCATAGCGACCTATTGTTGGGCAAGTAAAAACGTAATAAATTTCCTAACGTCATGACAAACGTGTCAATGCAGAGGCCAGCCTGCATTTATTTCAACAAATGATGGCTTCCGTCGATCAGCAGACTCACCGCTGTTAACTCCAACGTCGTGCCGGAGTTCACAAAGAGCACTCGACCTGTCCTTCAAGTTCCGGCAGTCCCACAGTTTGACCGTGCGATCACGGGATGCTGTGCACAGCAGATTCTCGTCGTTAGAGCAGAACTCCACATGGCTAATCTGTCGATAACCAGAGAGAAACATTCTTGGAATATATACATAAACACACTTGATATATATATATATATGTATATGTATACATGTATATATATACGTATTAATTTTATAACACATATCATACTGCACCTTCGGCTTACTCAATCTATTTCGATCCAGTTTGCAGTTGTGGCAAAGGAAACAAGATCAAAGGTTAGTAAATGTTCAGCGAACAATGAGAATTTGATGAATTTGGAATGATTTATTTGAGAATTTGAATTTACCTCGATGAGGCCTGACATGAACAGAGTCAGAATGAAAGAAAGGTTAGTGGCGGCAAGCAGTGTCAGAATGCCTAAACATATAATAGACGAATTGCAGGGACCCACTAAATTCAATCATACAACTAGATATACCCATGTGTTATATACAGATATTTATATACATACATACATACGTAAATATGTAAACATATATAAATATATATATATATATATATTTATGTATATATATATATATGTATATATAGATATACAATATATAAGGGCCATAAGTTACTTTAAAAAACATTGAAGTGCTGTAAATGCTGCTTTTACTACACGTATACATATACAGATAAGCTATAGTTAGCTAGTCCCGTATTAGTTGCTGTGATTCCTCCTGAAAAGAAGTCGGGTAATTCGAACAGACCAACTTTTCCCATTCAGAGCAAAAAAACTTTCGGCCGATAAACATTTTTCTGATACTTCATTAATCTACCAAATAATGAATCACGAATTGGATATTTGTAACTACCAGCTAAATTGCAAGAGAACTGAAATTGCCTGCACGGCGGAGATGTATAATAAAAATACTCATATCACAGTTACGGAATTTGTTTTCAACATGGACAAGCGACCAAGTTTATTGGCGGTGGACATGTCCATGCAACATCTTTCATTTACCTGCTCGTCATGAATGTCTGTTGAGCAGATATTGTGGCCCTGGTCAGATATTAGTTCCAAAGTTCCCAAAGCATCTCCAGCAGCAACGACCCTTGAAATGGCATCTGCACTGTGGAAGATTCTCCTAAGTAACAGTGAACGTTCGATAGAATATCATGCGACGGCAGCTCGTTTGAGTAGGCGGCTCACTTAAGGTAGCTAAAGCAGGACGAAGATCACTCCCATCATAGTCAAACATTTAACATCATGTAGATACCCACCGGACATCATTCGCCGCCCAAAGGGTTTCTGCCGTTCCTCGATCTATATGGTGAATCATCAGACGGTTGAGACTTGTTGCACATAGCAGCATTTCTTCCTTCGTCGGCAAGAACTTAATCGCCCCCGTTAAATCAAAATGTTGCTGCTACAAACTCAGCCAAGCAATATTTTTGCGCGAGCGTACATCTTCCACGTCCGTCACGATCGGATATAATTTAAAAAGCATCAGCATTCAAATATAACGGCAGTTCCCGTGCAGGCACAGAAATTTATTAGTAGCCACGAGGTAAGAAAGTTATTCTAAATAAACTACTAGCATATTTTACCGGATTGTGCAATGAAAAGCTTCCATTACAGCCAGGGAGAAGCTAGAAGAAATATTTTTCAGGCCAACGCTAGTAGTTTCTATGTGATATACAGTCAGTAAAGAATCCTATTATTGTTGGAGCTAAACATTACTACCTTTAAATTTCAATTCAAAGTACGGAATAATATCTTCTTAAAGCTTATCCTCACATCTCGTATCCTTATTCCCAATGAAAAGGAATGCTTTGTACTTTTTCGTACGTAGAGAGACTGATGCATTAGATTCAGCCCGTTCGCTCACATAGGTCCTTTTGGACAACAAATTAGCTGTCCCATTCCTCCGCTTAACGACAGTTCGCGACAGAAGCTTAAGCTCTGCAGGTCCTAGACTGTGGAACTAGCTTCCACCATTCTTACTCAACGACAACTACTCTCCTACTGCAGACTATGGCACATCTTTTTCAGCGGTCCTGAGCTGCTACTTTAATGTCATCAATACCTCAACCGCTGTCCTGACTCTGCTATGCTTCTCACTTTCTCTTTGTTTTGTGAGACGAAGTCTGTTGGCTACCGAATACGTACCGAAAGCTGCTTAGGCTGTAAGTAAGCTATACAACACTCTTTGGCCTAACAGCCATATGATCTTTATGACTTTGTGGAGTTACAGACGGAGATACATTAAATTACATTACTTCGCAGCAAATTTAAACCGCCTAGAGAGAGATTGAGTTCTCTGAAGGAGCTTTATTGAGTGCATTGTTATCATTAATATTATTATTTTTACTCCAACTAGTGACTGCAGGTCGTCCGAAACTTTTACAGAACAAAGAGTTGCTTCTAAGCGATTCTGTTATTCGACATATGTTACGCCTTAAATTATTTCAGAGGATAGTGCATCTTGAATCATTTCACGAGCAAGGTCTCACAGATAATAATTTCATAACTTAAATATAATCAATGTTGTTTAAACGTCTAAGAATGGCGTATTAGTGAGCGGTTTACTGGTGGTATATTTAATATCCACTTGATAGTTCCTTGCACGAAATGTTGCATATCAGCCTAGGAATAATGAGTAATTGGTTGTTCGTGTAAACCAATTCTCAATCTCTGAGGCATTGCTAAATTTTAGATGACCTTTGATAGCTAAAGGTTGATCGAGAACGCACAATAATAATAATAATAAAAATAATAATATTGCACTTGATATAGCGCCCTCAGAGAACTTAATCTCTTTCTAGGCGCTTTACATTTGCTGCAAAGTGATATGCAATTGAATGGTAAATAAAATCATGCTTGAAAAACAAACAACATGAATAATATGGTTAGGGGTAACATGCACAGGGTCAGCATGCAAATGTGGTTAGTGGCAGCATGAACAGTGTCAGCACGCATAAGCACATAGAGGACGAATCACAAGGATCCACTAAATGCTACCGTAAATTAGTGTGTTTTTAAGTTTCTTTTAAATGTGGTCAAGTCATGGGATGTTCTGACGCAGGTCGCAAGGGAGTTCCAGGTTTTGGGAGCATATGAGCTAAATGCACGTTCTCCGAAGGATTTAAGGTTTGTACGAGGTATTTCCAGACTGTTGGATTCCGAAAAGCGAGTGGTACGATGCTTGGCCTGATTGGGTAGTATATTTGAAAGATAGGCTGGAGCCATAGAATGAAGAGACCTAAAAGTGAGCGACAAAAACTTGAAGTCAATCCGTTGCTTGACTGGTAGCCAGTGCAGGTCGGCGAGAATGAAATCCTAGCGATAATTTACTGTTGTCGCTTGTGCTTATCACACAATTCTAACCATATTTTGGCTCCTGTCCCAGCCTCCTTGAGCTAGTCGTCAGAGAACCATGACAGACTGTTTCATCTTTACACCTAAAGACCGTTCTAAACGACGTTCTTCTCTTCGCGACTTCTAGACTGGAGAGTTGATTACGACTATCACTAATGAGCGACCTTTCTTGTCAAATTGCTGACCGTCGCAAGGTATTTCGAGCAATCCTGAGCTCCTAATTCCATCCAGCTCACTTCATCGACAGCCTAAAGAACTTATCAATGCTTTTTATGTTCTTTTTTTTTGTGCATCGGATGAAGTTGGTTGCCTTAAACGTGCCTTACGAAATCCTTGTGTAATCACAGTCAAGAGACGAGTGCATGGACTGGTCTATCTGGATGTTGAATTTGTTCAGTATATTGGGCTAGCTGCTAAAAAAATATTATTATCGCATGGATTCAATCCACTGTCCTTATATCGGCTTAGAAACCTCGGCTAAATTAATTGTATTCGATGCAGAATTAAAGCAAAATACACAGTACTTCCTTCTTAACCTAGTGGTCGTAGTGGGTAATCAACTAACGTCTAAGGTTGAGAACTGATCAATTGGAACTTACAAACGGCGACTGTTTCAAGCGATTTTGAATATCTACCTCTTTGAGGACTTTAGGTTTACTTAGGCATGTGCCTATTTTGTCTTATCAATCACACTTGGTAAATAAGCCTTCACACCCTTACCTCGTGATGAATAATTTCAGGAGATAACTTCTTGCCGACCTTCCACAGTACCAACCCTGCATGCGATGAGCCAGCGGCCAGTACGTTAGCCAAAGACGGGTGCCACGTCATGGCAGAGACGTAGCCACGCTCAAATGAAAAAGAGGTTGGGGCTGAATTTCCTTTTCTCAACTGACGAATCAGAGGCATGTGCAGAGCCTGCAACGAAAACTAATCACGTCATGCACCTGCATCCGTCGGCAGGTCTTGTATAAAGCATGTCCCGAGAAAGTATCGATAAAGTGCAAGAAGCTTTTAAAGAAAAGAGATATAATTAAACGTTGATGCCAAGCACATTTAGAAAGTAATTACTAAAGAGCATAATATTATGCACGAGGCAATTATCTTATCCCGAGCATTTGAATGACCTTCTTAGCAATACGTTCACAATGTAATAATAATAATAATAATAACTGACTTGATAAAGCGCCCTCAGAGAACTTAATCTCTCTCTAGGCGCTTTACATTGTTTTTGATGTAAAGTGAAATGCAATGGATTGGTAAGTAAAATCATGCTTGATAAATATGGTTAGGGGTGACATGAACTGTGCAATTGCAGGTATATTCCAAAGTCTTAAATATCATGTCAGGCAAATCCACAGTTAGCCGCCGGCGACTTTTGCAGACTGCTAAATGGACAGAGCTCTTTCTTTGCAAGGTATATAGCAGACGGAAAGTGTCTGACGTGGGAATACATGACAGAAACTAGTTTAAGGTTGCAGCATGATGATCAGCAAGCTTGAAGGTAGAAAGGAAGCAGTTGCACGACTGCTTGTCTGACAACAGCATAAAAGCTGGCTACCAGGGCTATCTCCTGAATGTGAGTAGTTTCTCCAAAGTTTTTTTCCCACTCTGCGCCCTCCCTTCTTTCCTGTCCTTTACCTGGTCATCTAGGATACAGCCACTTTGTTACTCCCGTTATCAGTAGCTTCTCTAGTTCTGACTTTGTAGTAGAAACCCACACTTATTTTCCGGTCTCGTCTAAGACCTAATCACTTCGCCGAATATGTATTGCTTAGAATGATCAACGACCATCTTAAGAATGCAGTCATGGGTATAGCACAGCTCGTTGTTTTTCTCTATCTTTCGGCAGCTTTTGAAACTATCGATCACCAAGTCCTTCTAGAGCGCCTCTCATCTCGCCTGAGCATCTCTTGCACTGCCCTGTATAGGTCCAAATCCTGTCTCATTCGGATAATCCAGAGTATTGAGGCGAATGGACAAAGATCAACCGATGTACCTTTGAAATATAAGGTATCTCAGGAATCCGTGCTAGGTCCGGTTTGTTCGCTGTTTACACTCTCCTTCTCGCTGATGTGATGGCCAAGCACAATCTAGGCTTTCGCATACATGCAGTAGACACCCAGTTGTACCATTGCTTTGATCCCTCTCAGGGTTCGATAAATTCTAATGCTCTCAACTTCCTTGCTGTGCGTATAAATAACTTTCACAAATGGAAGCAGCAAATCTTCTAAGCTAAGCGATGATGCGACTAACTAATTAGCTCTGGGTAAACAGTGTGACTCATATGTCAGAAAAACCACCTCCGAAAATCGGCTCTGTCAGAATATCTCGTGTTAAATTAGCACGAAATCTAGCTGTCACGTTTAAAGTGACCTTTCGTTAGATGACTTGATTAGCTCAACAATCAAATCAGCTAATTTCAGATATTTATCGTCGCATAAATTCGGGTTTGTGTAAAAAACGATAGAATGTCTACGTTTAGCCATGCATTTGTAACATACTACCTTCACTTACATAACTCACAGCTTGCTGACCAACCAACACGTGCAATCCGATGCTTACTGCTGGTGCAACACTCTGCAGCTATGATTCTCTGTGGTGAGCCTCGCAGTTGCCATATCAAACCACTTCTCGTCGACCTCCACTTATTACCAGTCAATTAACGGGTCGACTTCAAGGTTTTTTCGCTTCCTCTTTGGTCACCACAATCTTCGCCTGCAGCATATCTCTTAGATCAACTCAACTATCAGGCCAAGCATGATGCCACCGGCTTTTCGGAATCCTGCAGTTTACCAATGCCTCTTACAAACCTCAAATACTTTGGACACGGTGTATGTAGTCTGTCTTCTCTCAAACCATTGAAATCCCTCTTGACTTGTGTCACAACATACGTTTACTTGACTAATTTTATAAAGAACTTAAAACACACCTACCGATAGCAGCTTTTAGTGAGTCATTGTGATTCGTATTTCATCAGCTTAGGCGTACTAACCCTGTGCATGCTGCCACAAGCCACACTTGCATGCTGACCCTGTGTATGTAACCCCTAACCATATAATTCACTCTGCTTACCACACTTGTTACATATTACTCTCTATTCAGTCGCGTTTCCCTGTTAAACAAATGTAAAGTGTCTAGAAAGAGATTGTGTTCTCTTGGGCACCTTACTAATTGCATCACTATTATTGTTATAAACTGGTCCATGGCGGTCTATTACCAGCGACTGGATTAACAAGGTCGCACTGCAGTTCAGCCAACCAATGCAAAGCACTGCAAGTGTACCTCCGAGCGCAATTAGGGCAGCTTACCCGTCGCTGTTCCTGTGGGTAGTCAGGACCGAGCCCGGCTTCCCGGCTTAGCAAGGCAGACAGTAGCTGTGACCTTCCTGACGGCGTTCTTCTACCTGTATTGTCTGCTGAGCGATACGCTCTTTCGGCGTCCCGACGGCATGGTGAGAGGTCATCATATGTTTCCGCCATTTAACCGTCTTCACCCTTCAAAGAATGCGTACTTTTGTCATGCAATACCTAAGACTACTTAACACTCGTTAATTAAGGTAGCGGCACAAGGCATAAATTACTTTAAGAACTGACAGTTGAAATTCAAGAAACGGTTACTGTATTGCTCAAATGCAGCAGGCAGCTCTAGCAGCAATGCCGTATTTTAGAAACAGCACAAAACACTTTTAACGGAATCGGTAACCAACGTCTAGCAGCTTCTGCTGAGTGCCACTACTCACCTGAAGTTGAATATTATCGAAGGCACACCAAACGAAACTGCGAGCTTCGACACGTGTATTTTGAGGCGGACGTTCGTCAGCTCACGATAAAGCGACTAACCTGTCAGCCGTCCCGATCGCAACTGCCTGACCTTTAAAGGCCACTACTTATAATAAGTTAAACTATCACGGCTATAAATCGAACGTCACGATAAGCCGGCAGAACCGGCTTTGCCACCACTGGGCCATAAAGTCATCGACCATCCTTATAATACTAATAAGGATATCTTAATATAATTAATATTATGTCTCAGATTTTTGTACCTAAACCCAGACACCATCGGCCCTGCTAGTACGTGCGACCCATCGTGAACTTGATGTTTCATTAATTTTGTTGTAGTTATTTATTAATTTTATTGATTTTTGTTTTAGTGATTTGTGCCTATCGACTTTGTGTAGAGATCGCTATAGCTGTATGCTCGGAGCAGGCAACAAATCGGATGAACATTGACTTACACAGATTTTAAAGCTTTTCAAATAAACTTTAAATTGAAATTACAGAGCCTGGATTAAGAACGCTGGTGTCGTTGAAAGCTCACGCGAAAGTAGCACGACTTGTTTAGCGAACTGGGCTGCTCAATCGTGTTACCTGCTCTACTTCTGCTTCGAATCTTACCTCGCCAGCTACAAAAGAAAGTGAAAATGAAGGTTGTCGGTAGCTCTAGAAGGTGAGGTGATACTGATCAATGGCAAATCTTTGGTTACGTAAATTTCTATAGGCCCATGTAATTGTGCTGCAGAAAAACAGCCTCAAAGTAAGCCAGGCGGGCGGCAAGCTACTGTGGTTCATGGCAACGATTGAGCTAAAGATAGGCTGTCCTCTGCTGACATGTAAATTATATTTATTTTCGAGAGATGAAGCATGTAGCATTAATTGCCGTCTTGAAATACATTATTTTCTTATCTCCCTTTGGTTTCTATCTTGCATCAAGTGCTAATTGGCACGGAGGTTACAGCAGTTGGCAAAAATATGTAAACTACTACCCTCCAATGGGAACCATCTAGGAGCTTCGTTGTCTGAGATTTTTCAGACTAAGGTACCATTAATCTTCAGAAAGATGAGATTCCATATTAACAGTCATGTGATACAGATTATAAAAAAAAGGTAAGCTGATTTAACAGCCTCATTTACGTAGCAGCAGAAGAGCTTTCGCGGGTATCAATACAATGAGTCGACCAGAGCTGGACTCGAACCCATGATCTGGATAGTGAAGCACAAGCGTCTTACCCCATTGCTGAAACTCTCGTCTCTCATCCAAATTCACTACGATACACTCTATTACTAGGCCGCTGCAGGTGGCTATGAATATAGCTCAGTGCTGGTTTTCAAATCTTAGAGGTCTGACCACCAAGCATATCCTTGGCTGAAAGAGCTTAGATGGCTGCCAGTTTATCGACGGATACAGAGAAAAATCTCCTACGCTGAACATCAAGTAAGGTTTGTGGTCACTGTTAAACCATAGAAATTAACTAGCTGCATTTTGCTCCAAAAATAGTGATTAACTTTTTCGTGTAACTATTACTGTTTTTAACGAATGTTGTTAAGCGGAAAAAATACTACAGGTGAAGCTCCTACGTTCATAACGTATGGGAAACATGTAACAACATTTTTTTAAATGTCTTAAGAATGTTTTAGTTATTTGTTATGATGATTTTATCAAAATGGCCAAGAACATACATTAAAGTGAAATTTAGAAAAGATTCAGTAATAAATTTATTAAATCTAGCTGTAGCATAAAACAAGTATCGATATAATTTTCAGCCATGCCTTTACCTTGGGAATACGCAGCAAAAATACTCAAATTAAAAAAGAGCTAGAGGGTCAATATGGACGATGGAATAAAATCACTAAATATTCTAGAAAATCCACGACCACGTTGAAGAATCGTCGGAAAATACATAAGTTTAATTTTAGATAAACCTGCAGAGAATGAATTACCTAAGGAAAGACCTGTAAGCATAAAGAGAACAAAACAGACTGTCAATTTGATGGGGAGAAAGAGTATGAAGTGAATTGTTACCGATCTGGCTACTACGGAATATCAATTAGAGCTATTACTAGAAACAAGTAGATCCGGCAACAGATCATACGGGACGGATTCAAACTACCAAGCGAAAGCAGTGTGGTGAAGCTGGTGCATGATGATTAAGAAACGAGAAGCAAAACGATTGCTGACATTAATGGAAAACTCGAGAAAAGAGTAACGTCTAGCTTGACTGGGGATGAATATACCACCGTGAGAGGGCGTTTCTCTTTGGAGTTAACATTCATAATAGTGGTGATAAAACGGCAAGTAAGATGGATATCGATCATCTATTTGGTTCGTGCACTGAACTAATCAAACAACGTTTTTGCGTTTTTGGAATATCGATGGAGTGGGATTCGGTGGGATCTACTCAGAACGGTGCTGTAGTAAATAATAAATGTGTTAGCCACATCAATGCCATCGGAAATTTCTGCTTCATCCATGGTCTGCACGATGGTATATGTTGCACATCCTACAAGAAAAGCACTAATGGGCGATTTAAACCAGGATTGTGAAGATATTAGTAAAATAGAAAATTTTTAAGCAAAAAGGGACTTTGAAGTGATCATTGATGATACGTTAAAAGATGACGATTGCCACGATCTGCTCAAAAAACCATACAGGCTTTCAAATTCATCAAAATTCATTTTTTTTAGAAATAATATCATTCAATGCAAAGTAAAACCTTAGTAAGAATGCGAGATTGAAGCGAACCTTGGGCTTAAGAGGAGCTGGGAGTATTTTAAAAGAATTGAAGCGTTATTTAAGACACAAGTCACCATCCTCAAAGCACCATCCGAATACAAGTTGCTGGAAATAATTGAAACATTTGATTTGAACGCTCTCAAGATCACTTCTGAAAACCATTGAACAGGAGAAATTAGGGGTCGAGAATCGAAGTCAAGAAGATACGACATTGCTCAGTGCTAAAAATAATTTTCTAATCCATTTTTAGAAAGCTTTCTAACCTAAATAATAACTTTAGTGCAAAGCTCATTGAAACTTTGAAGTGTCGCTACTAACAGCGATTGAACGAAGATGCCGTGAATCCGGTTCGCAGCCTCAAAATGCATCAGTCGCACCGTCACAAAGTAGGCTAGAGAGAGGCCTAGGGTGAATACTAGTGCGTGGCGTGGACCTTTGCCTTATTTCTCCGTGATGCCATGGGTATTCCGCTGCCATCGTCACTGTGACTATTTACGAGCTGTCCTCGGATATGCTACACACAACTGCACCTGCTTAGCCTATTGTGCGATATCGCCATTAGTCGAGACCTACCGGCGGGCCTTCATTGGCGTGAAAGTGATTGCATTCCTGCATCCGCCCTATGAACAGCTCGGCAATCAAATAAACGATAATAATTTTATGGCGCTGAATAGTTTTTCTTGCAGTCGTAGCACACCTGCCGTACCTCAGCACTCTGTGAAACTTCGACCGGCGGCCGTTACTTAGGTATAATAACAATTCGAAGGACCAACGCTTTCCGGGCCAAATACAGGCCAACGTGAATACAAGCCACTTCATCGGCATCGCACAGTTGTTTGACAACCTCTTAAATTCCGCTTAAGAAATATCTGTCTGCTAAAAATTAGGGTGTTACTTATTTGGCATCAGCTGGTCCAGCAGAAGTTGGATGCATTTCTGCATACCGAAACATGGATGACGCCTTGTTCCAGTAGTATATCTGAGACCACCTCACCCGGGTTCTTATTCTGTCAGTCCATGCTATCTGACAAGGCTGGTGGATGAGCTGCAATAATAATAAGGATAATAATGCACTTGATTAAGCGCCCTCAGAGAACTCAATCTCTTCCTTAGTGCTTTACAGTTGTTGCAAAAGGAAATGCAATTGCATAGTGAGTAGTATCATGCTTCATAGATAAAACAAATAACGAGGTTATGGGTGACATGCATAGGGTCAACATGCAAATGTAGTTATTGGTAGCATGCACAGTATTAGCACGTATTAGCACATGAAGGACGAATCACAGGGAACCACTGAATGCTGTCCTCAATAGGCGTGCTTTTAAGTTTTTTTAAACTGTGGTCAAGTCATGGGATGTTATTACGCAAGTCGGGACTGAGCGAGTTCTAGGCTTTGGGAGCATACGAGCTAAATGTACGGTCTCCAAAGGTTTTGAGGTATGTTTCCCGCCTCCTGAAACAGAGAGCTCTAACGTGCTTTCGTGTTCGTTGCAGAATTCATACGAAAAGCGAAATTCTTGCGAATATCGTCTACGGAAACGGTACAGCTAAGACCTTTTAAAAGTTATTCTGATTGTTATCTGGCCGTAGCGCATAAGAAATGACGAGCTCACGGATATCTAAACGCTTATCGCTTCGGGCTGCTGGGTCTCCCAAGCCAGCGGCTGCCTTAGCTATGCCGGCAGCTAGTAAACTGCTTGTTAGTTATGATCGTCAGCAGCTGTTATCGCTTCGTCACCGTAGATCAAATGCATTCCTAGATATTAATGTTGTTTCTAAGATTCATGAACTATGCATTAACAAAAGGAAAGCACCATGTAGCCGCAGCAGCGGCCGGGACCTCAAGCTCAGACACTGCTCGTTGGGCTGGAACTGCGAGCTGAGTACCCACTCGGTTGGCATTTCTAGCATTGTCTCGGACTGCTCAGCACGCTCCCCCACATGCCTCACTGTAAATCTCTAACTTAGTGGTCATCAGGCCTTTTGTAATTCCATCGGCCAGACTTAACGCTTGCCTTTGGAATCCTCTCTCAACGTGCAATAAACCTCTGGTAATAAGCGACCTTATTTCTGAAAATGGTATCGACCTGCTCGCCCTAACTAAAACTTGGCTGAAATTGATAAACTGCCCAACAATGAAAGACGCTACTCCATCTGGTTTCTCGTTCTTTCACACCCCTAGATCAATCAAAACTGGAGGTGGAGTTCCTATTACCGTGAGCTCGAATTTCAAATTCAAGCCATTTGCAGTACCCTCGCAGCAGTCTTTGAATCAATTGTCTTGGTCTCACCCGAAAACAAGCTACCGATAGTGGCAGTAGTCTATCGCCCACCACGTACCGAATCCTCCTTTATCTCAGATTTCTTCCATCTCATTTCGATTTTGTGTGCAAAAAATTGATCCTTCCTCGTTTAAGGTGATTTTAACGTTCACTTTGATAACTTATCTGACGCTTTCAGCACCAAATTTCGTGCATTGACTGATTCATTGTCTCTTGTGGCTCACGTGCGTGGCCCTACCCACATCAAGGGTCACACACTCGACCAGACTTGCTCATACAACTGCACTTAGTCATCACCAATTATTACTGAATCCTGCTTATCTGAACACATGCAGATCTCGTTCAATCTACAGTGTGTGCCCACATCCTCCTCTAAAATAACCTGTGAATCGCGAAACCTCGAGACCATTGACATCGATGCTGTCCGTGCGAGAATATCTGCTTCACCTCTGCTGCTCAGTCCTCCCTCCGATCTTTCATCATTGGCAGATAGCTACAACACGACACTAGCTGACACGCTCGACGAGTTTGCGCCTCTGACAAAGCGCACTGTGAGTCTCAGCCCAGACGGCCTTTGATTTACCACAGACATTAAACATTAGCCGGGTCTACTAATCAAAAGCTTGAAAAAGCATATAAAAGATCCGGACTAACTGTCCATCGACAGGCAATTGAAGACTACTGTAGGTCGTACCAATTGATCCTAGCAAAGGCCAAGTCTAGCTTCTATAGAAACATTGTTGAATCACAGATGCACAATCGGAAAATGCTGATGTCGAATCTCCTCAACCATTCCCAGATGAGCTCCTTACCTGATGATCCTTGTGTTGATCTAGCCGATCGCTTTTCTTGATTCTGTGTGCAGAAGATAGACAAGATCAGGGAATTCATCGCTGCTGCGATGACAACCTCCCTACTAGAATGCTGTTCCTAGGTTCCTGGCTGCACCTCAATGTCTGCATTTAAACTGGAACTAGTGATCTAGTCGTAGACTTTGTATCTCAATCAAAGAAGACAAGTCCTCTGGACCCTATTTTCACTCTCCTGCTCCTACGTTGCATTGATCTGCTGCTACCATGCATAACTAACATCTCTAATATGCCGTTAGCCTCAGGTCATGTCCCAGCACCTTTCAAAAAAGCTCTAGTAAGGCCAATTCTCAAGCGACACTGGACCAAGAGAACTTAAGCAACTATCGCCTAGTCTCCCTTTTACCATTCCTATCAAAGACACTGGAACGGGTCGTGGCAGACCAGCTGAACTCATATATCGAAACCTCACACATGGCTACTAAGTTCCCGCCTGGCTTTAGTTCTAATCATTCCACAGAGTCAGCATTGCTTAGGGTATACAACGACCTACTTAGGAATGCAGACATAGGTATAGTGTCTCTCCTTGTTCTGCTAGATCTTTCGGCTGCTTTTGATATCATTGATTACAAAGCTCCAGTTCATATTATCCATGCACAGAGTCTTAGAGATTCCTTACAATTTACAAAAAACTTCAAACGATGCGCCGTGTTAAGAACAGGCTCGAACGTCGCTATAAGATGTTGGGTTCTGATTCATATCTACTTAATCTCTAAGGCTTCCTTCTACTTAACACCCGGAAGCTGAAAAATCCACAGCTCCTTTCTTTTACTCCAAATCTGAGTTCCTGCCAGTCGAGTCAAGAATACATTTTTAAGACAGTGAAGCATTTACTAGCTAGTGCTGAGAGGTCTGACTCCAAAGATATTAATAGCTCAGCGAAAAAGTATTCTATTCAATCCTTGTTTACAGAAAGAATCCTGCACATTCGCGTGCGTCCATAAAGCCCCCTCCGAGTAAATCAATTGGGGAACCACAACCATAACATTCTTTAAAACATTTTCCATGGTTTCTGCATGCCATGTGGCTTATTTAATCATTTCGAGCAATTCTAGCAAGTCTAAGATTCTTGAAAACATTTATGCTAAGCAGCTGGTTAAAAATATTGAAAAGAATGAAATTTCAGAAACATTTTAATAAGGATTCAAGATACAACACTCCACTGAAACTACTCTCCTCTGTGTTAACAATGACGTTCTACGGGGCAATGATGGCGGTAATCTTACTGCTCCAGCACAGCTAAATCTGTCAGCTGCCTTCGACGCCATTGATCACAATGTACTACGTGAACGATTGAGAACAACGATTGGTCTGGAAGGTAAGGCACTGGCGCGGTTTAAATCGTACTTATCTGATCGTGTTCCATCCATGTCATTTGAGGGTCAGGTCTCACATTCGAGATAAGTAACCTGTTGGGTCCCTTAGGGGTCTGACATCGGTCCCTTGCTGTTCTCCATTTGTATTCAACATCTGGGTAAAGTCATTAAGGCCCATGGAATAGGATATCACTTTAATGCCGACGATGCTCAGTTGTATTTGAAATTCAAACCGTCGGAATCTGCAGTGGCAACTGAGAAACTGAATGCTTGATTGCCGACATTCGATCCTGGATGTCAGAAAACTTCTTGAAACTAAATGACGATAAAACCGAACGACTGCTCATAGGACACCATAAGCTAGTGGCTGGATTAAAACGCACTGCTCTTCTAATAGGTGATGCTGTTGCGCAACCATCGACACGTGCTCGAAATTTAGGTGCCGTTTTCGATAACTGCCTCAATTTTAAAAGCTTCATTCAGACGACTGCTTCTACAGCTGGCCATCGCGTCCGATCCTGCTGCAGCAACTGAGAAACTAAATGCCTCCCTTGCCGATATTCAATCCTGGATGTCGGAAAACTTCCTGAAAATAAATGACGATAAAACCGAACTGCTTCTCATAGGACACAATAAGCGTGTGGCTGCATTAAATGGCTTTGCTGTTCTAATAGGTGATGCTATTGTGCGACCTTCACCACGTGCTCGTAATCTAGGTGTCATGTTCGACAGCTGCCTCAATTTCAAAAGCTTCATTCAGAAGACTGCCTCTACAGCTAGCCATCACATCCGATCCCTATCCAAGATTAGAAGCTGTCTCCCACAGTGGCTTGTAAAAAATTTAACTAGCTCTCTAGTTCTGTCTCGGCTTGATTATTGTAATTCCTTTTTGGCTGGGCTACCTAAGAAAGCTATTATGCCACTACAGCGGACTATGAATATGGCTGCAAGGCTGGTCTTCAAGTCCCAGCGGTTTGAGCACGTGTCTCCTTTGCTGAAAGAGCTAGAATGGTTGCCGGTTGAGCAAAGGATACAGAGCAAAGTTCTTACGCTGACCCACAAGGCCCGCCACGGCTCGGCTCCTTCATACCTAGCTGAACTGCTGAATCAGTTTCAGCCTGTTCGCGCCCTCAGGTCCTGTGTGGACAATAAATTAGCTGTCCCATTCCTCCGCTTAAAGACAGTTGGCGACAGAAGCTTTAGCTCTGCAGGTCCTAGACTGTGGAACTCACTTCCACAATTCTTACGCAACGACATCTACTCTCCAACTGCCGACTATGGCACATCTTTTTCAGCGGTCCTGAACTGCTACTTCTATGCTACTCACTACCTCAACTGCTCTCCTAACTCTGCTATGCTTCCCACTTTCTCTTTGTTGCGTGAGACGAAGTCTGTTGGGTACCGAATGCGTAGCGAAAGCCGCTTAGGCTGTGAGTGCGCTATACAAAACTCTCCTGCGTAACACCCGAATGGTCTTTATGACTTTGTGGAGTTACTGACGGAGATACATTACATCACATTACATTACATTACATTACATCCCTATTCAAGATTAGAAGCCGTCTTCCACAGCATCTTGCAAATACTAGGTCCTTAGTTCCTTCTCGGCTTGATTATTGTAATTCTCATTTGGCTGGACTACCAAAGAAAGCAACTCGGCCACTGCAGCTGGCTATGTATATGGCGGCGAGGCTAGTCTTCGTTTCAGAGGTTTAAGCACTTGTGTCCTTCCGTAAAAGAGTTAAGAAGGATGCCGGTTGAGCGAATGGTACAAAGTAAAGTCCTTATGCTGAGCCACTAGGCTCGCCACAGCTTGGCTCCTTTTTTAATCAGCAGTACATGTACCTTAAATGAAAATATTATTTCCTTGACTGCACAGTAAGACAATAATGAATAGGATTGATTGACTTGGCACCGAGAGAATGCTTGCTCGCAGCAGATGCACATTGAGACGCGTTTATTGCGGCAATTTATCAAGAGAGGAGCAAAGTACCAGGCAAATGCGTCTATGTATATGGGCTGAACCTAAAAAAAAACTCTAATTTGGCGCATGTTTCCGAGATCAAGAGAGCCCTCAGGGGCCTCATTCTGCTTGAAGCTCCAACATAATTCAGGTGCATGTAAAATTAAGATAATGCAATACACTGAGAAATTCTTGCAGTGGCTGCAGTGTTAAGGCTCCGCCTAACGCCTATGGTTTTAGGGGTTTACTGCTGATTGAGATTTATGGTAGATGAGTTTGTGTTTTATCGAGGATGAGTCGTAGCCTGCAGACGAGCCCGAGAGAGAAGGTTGTGAGTCATCAAACTCTGAGCCCATATACAGTCGACCCTCGTTTATCGCGGTTGGTCCGTTCCAGACTCTACCACGACAGGTAAATTTCTGAAAGGCAGGATTCTTTATTATACATCAAATATTTTTGTAGTTAGAGCATAGAAGACCTGTTTATGACCCTCTAAATAACGTTTTTGAAATCATCAGAGCCGTCAAGACATAAAATAACACCCATTTCCTCAGCAGTACAATCTTACATGCCATTATATTATAAAAAATAACAGAAAATAAAATATATTACACAATAATAACGTCGTATTATTATTATTGTACATTTTATTGGACACACACAATTCTTATGCACAAAAACCAAGCTATGAAAATAGTGCGTTTGGTAATAAAGCGCTTAAGGTAAAGAGACGTTTAGCACAGCAAAGAAGAGCAAGATTAATGCTCATCTGAAAGCCAAACTTTAGTAAGAGAGTCTTCAGGTGGTGCAGTATCTTCAACAGATGCTTCGTTGTCTTCTTCCGCATTCCCTGCTTACAGTCATTTTAGTTTTAATTGTAATATAGGAGTCTCTAATTAACTATGATGAGCGAGAGCTTGCTTTATCATTTTCACTATTTTGATCAACCTTTTGGGGAATATACATGCATTTCAAAAAGCCACGATAGAGTGAAGCCATGAAAGTCGAAGGGCGATGTAGCAAGGGACAACCGTGCACAATCGTTCGTTGACCATAAGTCTTTCCGTATTCATCTTGTCTATCGAGCGTGAGACCATCCTACATTTGATCGTGTTTTGCTTGCGGCGAATGTAAAGCGATGAAAAAGATATTGGTATCTATTAAGATATTTCTGAGGACGCTATATAAAGTGTATATTTACCTTTTTCCGTACTGTCGCATGCTTGCTGTTGGGGTGGTCAGCTACAATTGCAGAAATCGCTGACGATAATCTTACTGTGAAATTGCCCGCCTATTTTTTCTCATACTAGGGCTGTGATTAGTCGACGGTTTTAATTGCAAGCTTATCTGCAATCCTGAGAACAATACTGACTCTCCAAGATTGTGAAGACTGCACAATGTTGTATACTGCTTGTACACTAGGTACGTACTTTTTTAAGTACGCGTATGCTGTTGGCAGTCTTTCGGCGAGTTTAATTGCCGACATTTTGATGACCTGTATGTTTTTGCTGATAATCGATCTTGATTTTCAGGTAGCATTAGCCTCTTCAAATTTCACCCCATTGATAAACTGGGATGCGATGGTAGCAGTGCGAATTGGTTCGTCGTCTCGTTCATTAAAAGCACTGCCAGCAAGCTTGTGCTAGCTATCCCTCGAACTTTCGCCAGTATTTTCGAAACATTAGCACAAGTATTTTGAGTTCTCATATCATCACTGGCCGTGATGCAGGTGATATGAGCAACTTTTTTGTTTGCCCTTACGTTCTTGTTTTTCTGCGGTTCCTCAGTCAGTTCTCAAGTCAGTCTCTTTATCAGTATCACACGCGTCAACTTGACCAGTGCAACGCTGACCAACATTGACCTCTCTAACCCAATCACCATTTTAACTTAAAATATGAGATAACTCGCCAGTTTAGCACGCCAGGAAAAATCAACTGTCCGTGCGCTTGTTAATAAAAGCTGAAGGGCTCTATTCAAAAATTAGAAAGGCTAGATAAAAAAATCAGGTCTACTAGCATATCTCCTGTTTAATAGAAACACAATCTACGTGTCATGTACTAAGTAAACCTTCACTAGACCACCAAATCAGCTCCGAAATCAAGTCTGCCTAATTTCAGCTATGTAACATAGCTACAATTCGGGCATGTTTAGATAGGGATACCACATCTAAGTTGGTCCATGAATTTGTGGCATTTCGTCTTCACTTCTCTGACTCACTGCATGCTAGTCTACAGTCAAGTGCAATCAGGCGCTTACAGCTAGTGCAAAATTCTGCAAGTAGGGTCGTCCGTCGTGAGCGTCGCAGTTGCAAAAATCACGCTGACCTACATCTCACCAATATGCCGAACTGGTTTGGTCCAGTGGTAAAGGTCCCGAGGTTAAGGTGCTCGCCCCGACCAAGGCTTGATTTACTCGTGAACTCGAGCCCTAAGGCATACGTAAAGCGCCTGAATAGAGGTGAAGTTAATATATATCTCCCTGCATATATATATATATATATATATATATATATATATGAATATGCAGCAAGTCAGTTGAGAGAACTCGAAGTGCTCGAAGGCAGGGAGGGATCGAAAGAAAGGTACAACTGAGTGACATCCGGATAGAAGTGAAAGCCTAGTTTGTGCTTGGCAATCGAATCGGCCAGAGGGAGAGTATGAGCGATGAAAAGGACCAAACCTAGCACGGAGCCCTCAGGTACCCGATATTTTAGAGGTACCTCGGACGATCGTTGTCTATATATGTCAAAACTATAGAGTCAGCTACTGAGACAACACCTGAACGATTGCAGACAGCGCCAGTAATGCCTAGGCGAGTTGAGAGATGCTATAGAAGAACTTTGTGATCGATAGTATCAAAAGCAGCTGAAAGACCGAGCTAAACAAGCATGGAAGCTCTACCCGTGTCTGCATTCCTAAGTAGGTCGTTGTACATCCTGAGCAATGCTGATTCTGTGGAATGAGTAGCTCTAAAGCCATACTGGAACTTACTAGCAAGGTTCGAAGTTTCAATATATGTGTTCAGCTGTCGGCAATGACCCGTTCCTGTGCTCTTGGTAGGAAAGGTAGCAGGGAGACTGGGCGGTAGTTGCTCAGGTTTTTTAGTCTGTTTTCACAGAGAAGAGGCCGGACTACAGCGTTTTTGCAAGGAGCTTGGATATTAGCTGAGGACGAGTGAGGATGCCAAAGACGAGTGTTTAGATGGGCCGCCGGAGTGGTCATCCGGCATTAGACCCGATGATCTCTTAGAGAGATTTATAGTGAAGCTTGTGGGGAACGTGCTGAGCCGCACAGTACAATACTAGGGATATCAAAAGAGCTGGTTCCAACGCTTTCCGCTTAACTCGCTGTGCTTAAGATGGGTGCCCAGGGCAAACCAGCAGCTACGGTTCACTTTTCTTCAACTAACATGCAAACTCCTAGCCGCCGACGTATGCAACCCACCAGCAGCACAAGAGATCAAGCAGCCCGAAGCAATCAGGTTTGACATGTCCACAGACACGTAGTTTTAGACGTGTCACTGACCCTGTATTGTTAGAAATTTATTTTCATGGAAAATGCTGTGCAAAGTACACAGCGACTGCAATGCTACAGTTGATTGACTATGACAAATGAATCAGAGCAAGAAAATTCATTTCAGCATTCCAAGAGAACGTGAAGCTGTAAAAAAGAGTAGATAACAAACATAATGCTTGCATGCCTCCGGATATAGTGTCGTAGCTCGTTTCATAAACGACTGGTACGGTATCCAAGATAATTACACTTGGTACTCAATCGTCTCAATATTGTGTCGTTGTCGTTGAAAAAATTAGTTCCTTATGATTATCACAATCGTCGATCCATCCGTATTAAGCTGATAGAAGAAGTTCTTACCTTGAGTTGATGACATAGTTGCTGATGTATGAGTATGCTTAGTCCAGTTCACTGACAACTGCCACGTTCTGGACGAGGACGTTGAAACCTATTTCGGAACAAATGAAAGTCTGAGCAAGCTGGTGAAACATGCATTTACATACAAGTTGATCGTACTCTACGATTGGGCTCACCGAAAGTTTTCTGAAAATGGTTTAACTTAGAAAACATTTAGATGAGCTACCTAAGAGCACCCACTGAATGCAGCAATGGACAAATGAGTACAAGCCAAACTGCCATTACCTGACCGTTCAACCAAAGATTAGCATCCAGCTAAGGGTAGGTCCCGATCACAGCTTTGCGGCTTTTTGAAGCAATCCCAGAAACATTATGCTGCAAGTCTAATAGCAATTTCGAAAAGATGGAGGCTGCGAAAACGTATTAGCTTGCAACATACCTATGCGTGATGCGAGGTAGTCAGTAGTGGTACTGAAAATGTTTAACTGCAAATAAAAAGGAACTGGATGCATTATCTTCATAAGCTAAGGAATCGTTAGCAATGCATCATAAATCGTCAGAAAATAATCTAGGTAGGCCATAATGCTGAGATTGGGTGCTCGGGACTGAGTGGAGAATTCGACCAACTTACTGTGCAATTGTGTCTATATCGGGAATGCATGTTAAGTACCGGCTCAAAGTCATCTCCTAAGTTCATTTCCACGTTTTCTTTATCCAGCCAACTATGTCGGTTGGCAAATAGCAGCATAGACTGGCTTAGGCGATGTTCTTTGTAATGCCCGACGACTGTTGCATCAATGAGAGGATGCCACGACGCCTGAAACGTTTTCGAGACAAAGCTACATTCAGACTCTGGCAGTTGATAAGTTGCACTAGTTCTGACATAACAGGCTACGGATATAGCACAGTCATTCCCAGCATATTATTTCGGCATTTCTCAGAAGATACACTCAGTATGAACTCATCGGTCTCATTTGAAGACATCCCTGATTCATCAATGACATAAAGGCTAAACGCCCAATTATAGAAAAGTCGTTGAACTATTACATGGATCGAAACCAGCAATACCTAATGTCATACTACGATTTTACGTCGTTTAAATTACTGCAAAAGTACAGCAGCTTCCGTAGCACTTCACCGGCGACTGACGAGCAGCACTGACGGCTGAGATAATTAAAAAAATCCGCTTGATATTTTGGCAAAAAGGTACGTCCTCACTTGTTTTACATTGCTTACTTTTCTAGATTTTGAAGTTACGCTTGCCAAAAATCTCCAAAAATAGGTTTGCTCGAGCTTGAGAAGTCGTATTCTTATCGATCCAGAATGGTCCTAAACAGGAGTCTGCCTAAACTACATTTAGCCGTTGCCATTTCAAAGAAAGCCGAATATTACTCATGTAGAATATTTAAAGTGCCTGTAAATGTAATCTGATCTTATAGGATATTAGAAAAACAAAGGACCATGCAAGGTGATATATATATAGTGCAAACATACAATAAGACATGTTTCTGAAGCTTATTATGACCTTAGCCAAGACCTTGGTCTCATTCATAATAAGTAAATCTAAAAATAATATAAATAATCAAGAGCTAAAATTACGCGACTGTTGAGCACATACCTTCATCGGCGTCACTTTGCCATAAAACAAGCGCATTGCCTCGTACATATCTTGGTTATAATGCCCAAACATCAGCTCCTGATTCCAGGCGGGGCCACTGAAAACCCGAATTTCGTCTTTCTTGGTGGTGGTTAGCAGGCGACAGCCATCGGTTTTGCTGAAAGAAGCTGCAAGAGGTGGGATCTATTAGCATGCACAAACTCAACATTGCATTCACTTGGAGGCCGCTGAGTCTGTGTGAAAGAGGCTGGTTTCCTGGTTTTATTTGAGATCTCGCATATCCATGGGAAACTTGATCCTTTCAGGCACAACTGGGATCCAAGACTTAAGAGCCTAGTAATCTGGCATGGTCTCTGTTAGAGATTGGACATGCACTTTGGCCTGAATTAGTCGAACCGAGGTTGGACAGAGTTGCATTGACAAAGAAAACGATTACGGTTTTTAGGAATTGGTAGAGAATGTGAATGCACAGAAAAGTGATAGGAATTTAGAAATATCTCACATTCTAAATATTTATTCACCGAAGGTTGGTTTGCAGTTATCTAGCAGCACAAGTAGCCTATGATACTAATTTTGGCAGCTAAGATAGTTGGACCTATTCAAATTGGTCTAGATTACGTACTGATTGAGTTAAAAGAGAGCTAGGTTTTCCATTATCTGTTTTACATTTTGGTTGATTTAAATAGCACCGGTTTCTACGTCGCATAATTTTGGTGACATATTTTAATTCAAGGTTAACCGCAGGGAAAGCATAATTAATTATCGATGTGCGACTAAGGTATACTGATAGGCGAAGAAGGATTGAGGAAGGAAAGGACTGAAAATGATACCCTACATAGCACATGCTTGGATGTTACACGAAAGAACTGGAGCTTTAGTGGCAAAAATGATGATGGGCTGACCAAGAAAATCTCACTTCAACATCTGGCAGGCTGCCACTTTCCGAAATAATGCTCAAAATGTACTCACTCAGGTATGAAACGATTTGAACGAAGTGACTGAGGTGCTATCGTCAACAGGCAAGTACTCGACAAGTATTTATGGATTAGCAATTACCCCACCGGTTGGATATGGCAACTAGAACTAGCAGAAAGACTACTCAAGTCAGCATTACTGGAAATGCTGTGGTAGACTGAAGGAAGAGAGCTGGCTACTAAAAGTGACCTGACCCTGACTATAGGATTAAAATATTTGATGCAAGAGCTTCAAGGTTCGGCCACTACTCATTCTATTGACCTCGATAAGAATCACAGAACTTAAGGTAAGTGGATGTTGTATGCCTAGTTGTGAGGAAAGTTGATTCGGGAGGCCATGAGCGTTGGTTGGTCGACCTAAAGAGAGATTTTACCACTTAACATTGGTCTCCCCTAGAGCGGTTGCTTGGAGGAGACTGGAATCAATAGCTCGCAGTGAATGACTCAGCAGCCCAATAGGAAATCTGAGGTAAACTGCCACTAGCTTTTGGAAGGTCCCGGACGAACGATGGGTCGGCAGTGCAAAAACAATTCACGCCTGGACTACTATTTCTTCGAAAGAAGTACATGGAAGGGAAGGGAAGGAGATGGCTCGGGTCCCTTACGTCAGCAACCGTCTAGAGTGTGTAGGCTGGGCTTGGCTGGTGTTGTTTTGGCTAATAACACAATTGCCGTCGAAACATGGACACTTCTCGCTCGATCGCACAATCCTACCTGATGACACTTTTCTCGGAGGTCTGTCTCAATAGTCCTTTCCTAGTTCCTTCATCGGGTAAATTTGCCATGCCCTTAAATAAATGTGGATTCTTTCTTCATTAACCTTGAGATATGAAAGTAATTTATAAGGATTACTCGATAGAATGCTACATGATTTAACGGATTTGAGGAAATGCAATACTTGTGAAAAAGCCGGAATTAATCGGTTACCCAGTAGAACTACAAGTCAAAGCTCAGTAGATAAACGTTTCTACCAAATTCTTTTGGGTTCGGGCATTGCAGGAGACAGGCAAGGGAACAGACTGACAGTGAGTGATTTTTTGGTCATTTAGATCTATAGCTTCCAAAACTTCCAGTTTCATATCCTGATCTATTGCTTCCCAAACTTCTAAAAAATTCGACTCACCGCTGTTAACTTCAACGTCATGCCGGAGTTCACAAAGAGCGCTCGACCTGTCCTTCATGTTCCGACAGTCCCACAGTTTGACCGTGCGATCACTGGATGCTGTGCACAGCAGATTCTCATCGCTAGAGCAGAATTCCACATGGCTAATCTGTAGATAACCAGAGAGCAACATTATTAGAATATATACACACACTTGGTATACACACACACACACACACACACACACACACACATATATATATATATATATATATATATGTGTGTGTGTGTGTTTATTTATAGAAGTCCTATCATATGCACCTTCAGCTGCTCAATCTTTTTCGTTGCACTTTACAGTTGCCACAAAGGAAACACGATCGAAGGTTATTTGATGTTCGACAAAAAATCGGAATAACTTGATGAGGCATGACATGCACAGAGTCAGCATGAAAGAAAGGTTAGTGGCAGCAAGCAGTGTCAGATTACATAAGCATAGAAAGGGCTAATTACAGGGACCCACCAAATTCAATCATACAACTAGGTATATCAATGTGTTATATGCAGATATTCATATACATACATACATACATACATATATACATAAATACACAAATATATGAATAAATAAATATATAAATAAATAAGTATATATATATATAATATATATATGGCCCATTAGTTTCTTAAAAAACAGTGAAGTGCACTTAAAGCTGCTTTTACTAGACGTATAAATAAATAGCTAAGCTATTGTCGGCTAGCCCATTACCTGATGCCTTGATTCCTTCTGAAACGGAGTACAAGTAATTTGAACGGACTGACTGATCCCATTCAGAGCCAAAAAACTTTCGGCCGATAAAATTTTGAGATGCTTAATTAATCTAACAAATAATGTATCAAGAATTGGTCATTGTAACTATCAGATAAATTCCAAGAGAACTGAACTTGCCTGCACGGTGGAGATGTGTAATGAAAATACACATGTCACAGTTACTGAATTTTGTATCGACATGGATAAGCGGCCAAGTTGATTGGAAGTGGACATCGTCATGTAACGACTTCCATTTACCTCCTTGTCATGCATGTCGGTTGAGCAGATCTTTTGACCCTGGTCAGATATTAGCACCAAAGTTCCCAAAGCATCTCCAACAGCAATGACCCTTGAAATGGCATCTGCACTGTGGAAGCTTCTCCTAAATAACAGCGAACGTTCAATGGAATATCAAGCGACGGCAGCTCGTTTGAGTAGGCGACTCACTATAGGTAGCTGCAGCAGGACGAAGATCACTCTCATCACAGTCAAACATTTAACATCATGTTGATACCTACCGGAAATCCCTCGTCGTCCAAAGGATTGCTGCCGTTCCTCGGTCTATGTGATGAATCATCAGACGATTGAGACTTGTTGCACTAAGCAGCGTTTCTTCGTTTGTCGGCACGAACTTGATTGCCCGTGTTAAATCAAAATGTTGCTGCTACAAACTCAGCCAAACGCTATTTTTGTTGACAGTACACCTTTCACGTCCGTCACGATCGGATATAATTTAAAAAGGATTAGCATTCAAATATAACGGCAGTTCCAGTGCAGGTACACAAACTTATCAATAAACACGAGGTAAGAGCCTCATTCTAAATGTACTAGCACTTTTTAACGGATTGTGCAATGAAAAGCTTCCATTACAGCCAAGGAGAAGCTAGGAGCAAAATTTTTCAGGCCAACGCTAGTAGTTTCTACGTAGTATAAGCTGAGTTTTTTATACAGTCTGTAAAGAATCCTATTATTGTTGGAGATTATGATCACTACCTTTCGACTTCAATTTACAGTTCGGAATAATATCTTCTTAAAGCTTATCCTCACATCTCGTTTCCTTATTCCCAATGAAAACGAACGCTTGTACTTTTTCGTACCAAGCTGAACTGCTGCATCAGTTTCAGCCTGTTCGTGCCCTCAGGTCCTTGTATGGACAATAAATTAGCTGTCCCATTCCTCCGCATAAAGACAGTTGGCGACAGAAGCTTTAGCTCTGCAGGTCTCAGAATGTGGAACTCGCTTCCACAATTCTTATGCAACGACGACTACTCTCCTGCTGGCGACTATGGCTCATCCTTTTCAACAGTCGTGAGCTTCTACTTCTATGCTACTCACTACCTAAACTGCTCTCTTCAATCTGCTATGTTTCCCACTTTCTCTTTGTTGCGTGGGACAAAGTCTGTTAGCTACGGAATGCGTAACTAGAGCCGCTTAGGGCGTGAGTGGGCTATACAAAACTCTCCTGTCTCACATCCACGTGGTCTTCATGACTGTGTGGAATTACAGACGAAGATACGTTACTTTACATTAATTTTCAGCAAATGTAAATCGCCTAGAGAGAGATTAAGTTCTACGAGGGCGTATTACCAAGTGCATTATTATTATTATCAATATTAATATTACTCCAACTAGTGACTACAGGTTGTCCGAAACTTAAACAGAACCAAGAGCAGCGTCTAAGCAATTCAGTTACTCGACATACGTTAAGCCCTTAATCATTTCAGAGGATAGTGCATCTTGCATAATTTCAAGAGCAAGGTCTCATGGAGAATATTTTTATAACTTAAATATAATGGCTTTGTCTATACGTCTAAGACAGGCGTATTAGTGAGCAGCTTACTGGTGGTATATTTAACATCCACTTAAATGTTCCTTGCACGAAATGTTGCATATCAGCATAGAAATAATGAGTAATTGATCGTTTGTTTAACCTTATTTTTAATCCCTGAGGCATTACTCATTGTAAGATGACTTTTGATAGCTAATGGTTAATCGAGAACACACAAGAAAATCATATCGATAACTAATTGTTGTCGCTTGTGCTTATAACAAAATTCTAACCATATTTTGGCTCCTGTCCCAGCCTCCTTGAGCTATCAGGTCCTCAGAGGACCATAAAAAACTGTTTCATCTTTACACTTAAAGACCATTCTCAACGAAAGTCTTCTCTTCGTGACTTTTAGACTGGGGAGTTGACTCCGACTATTACTAAGCAGCGACATTGCTTGTCGAATTGCTGACCGTCGCACGTATTTCGAGCAATCCTTAGCTCCTAATTTCCTCTTACTCACTTCCTCGACAGCCTTAAGAACTTATCGATGCTTCGTATGTTCTCTTCTGTGCATCGGATGAAGTTGGTTGCCTTAAACGTGCCTATCGAAATCCTAGTGGACTGACAGTCAAGAGACGAATCGCATAGATTTAATCCATCGTCTTTATATCAGCTTAGAAACCTCGGCTAAATTAATTGTATTCGGTGCAGAATTTAAGCAAAATACACAGTACGTCCTTCTTAACCTAGTGGTCGTGATAGGTAATCAACTAACCTCTGACGGTGAGCGCCGGTCGATTTGAACTTACAAACGACGACTGTTTCAAGCGATTTTGAATATCTACCTCTTTGAGGACTTTAGGTTTACTTACGCATGCGCCTATTTTTTCTTATCACTCACACTTTGTAAAAAAGCCTTCACACCCTTACCTCGTGATGAATAACGTCAGGAGATAACTCCTTGCCGACCTTCCACAGTACCAACCCTGAATGCGATGAACCAGCGGCCAGTACGTTAACCAAAGACGGGTGCCACGTCATGGCTGAGACGTAGCCACGCTCAAATGAAAAAGAGGTTGGGGCTGAATTTCCTTTTCTCAACTGACGAATCAGAGGCATGTGCAGAGCCTGCAACGAAAACTAATCACGTCATGCACCTGCATCCGTCGGCAGGTCTTGTATAAAGCATGTCCCGAGAAAGTATCGATAAAGTGCAAGAAGATTTTAAAGAAAAGAGATATAATTAATCGTTGCTGCCAAGCACATTTAGAAAGTAATTACTAAAGAGCATAATATTATGCACGAGGCAATTATCTTATCCCGAGCATTTGAATGACCTTCTTAGCAATACGTTCACAATGTAAAATATGAACTGTGCGATTGCTGGTATATTCAAAAGTCTTAAATATCATGTCAGGCAAATCCACAGTTAGCCGCCGGCGACTTTTGCAGACTGCTAAATGGACAGAGCTCTTTCTTTGCAAGGTATATAGCAGACGGAAACTGTCTGACGTGGAAATACATGACGGAAACTAGTTTAAGGTTGCGGCATGATGATCAGCAAGCTTGAAGGTAGAAAGGAAGCAGTTGCACGACTGCTTGTCTGAAAGCAGCATAAAAGCTGGCTACCAGGGCTATCTCCTGAATGTGAGTAGTTTCTCCAAAGTTTTCTTTCCACTCTGCGCCCTCCCATCTTTCCCTCCCTTTACCCACTCATCCATTATATATATATATATATATATATATATATATATATATATATATATATATATATATATATATATATATATATATATATATATATATATATATATATATATATATATATATATATATATATATATATATATTGCCACTTTGCTACTCTCGTTCACCATAGTTTCTCTAGTCATGACGTCGCAGCAGAAAACAACACGCTTAAGTTCCAGTCGTTTCTTAGGGCTAATCACTTCAAAGAATATATATTGCTTAGAATATTCTACGAACTACTTGGGAATGCAGTCATGGGTATAGCACATCTCGTTGTTTTTCTCTATCTTTTAGCAGCTTTTGAAACTATCGATCACCAAGTCCTTCTAGAGCACCTCTCATCTCGACTAAGCACCACTTGCTCTGTCCTGTATAGGTTCAGATCCTGTCTCAGTCGGAGAATCCAGAGTATATACGCGAAAGAAAAAAGATCAACCGAGGTACCTCTTAAATATAAGGTATCTCAGGAATCCGTGCTAGGTGAGGTTTTTTCACTGTTTGCATTCTCCCTCACGCTGATGTGACGGCCATGCACAATCTAGGCTTTCACTTCCATGCGGTAGACACTCAGTTGTACAATTGCTTTAATCCTTCCCAGGGTTCAATCAATTCGAATGCTCCCAACTTCCTTGCTGGGCGTATAAATGACTTTCGCAAATTAATGCAGGAAATGTTTTCAGCTAAGCGATGATGCGACTAACTTATTAGCTATGGGTAAACCAGTGTGACTCATATGTCAGAAAAACCACCTCCGAAAATCGGCTCTGCCAGAATATCTCGTGCCTAAATTAGCACAAAATCTAGCTGTCAGGTTCAAAAGTGACCTTTCGTTAGATGACCATATTAGCTCCTCTACCAAGTCAGCCTAATTTCAGATATACATCGTCGGTGAAATTTGGGTTTGTTCAAATAACGATACAACTTCTACGCTTGGCCATGCATTTGCAACATACTACCTTTAATTACATAACTCACAGCTCGCTAACCAACCAAACGTGCAATCCGACGCTTACAGCTGGTGCAACACTCTGCAGCTATGATTCTCTGTGGTGAGCCTCGCAGGTGCCATATCAAACCACGTCTCGTCGACCTCCACTTGTTACGAGTCAATTAATGGGTCGACTTACAGGTTTTGTCGCTCCCGTTTAGGTCACCACAATCTTCGCCTGCAGCATATCTCTTAGATCAACTCAACTATCAGGCCAAGCATGATGCCACCGGCTTTTCGGAATCCTGCAGTTTACCAATGCCTCTTACAAACCTCAAATACTTTGGACACGGTGTATGTAGTCTGTATTCTCCCAAACCATTGAAATCCCTCTTGACTTGTGTCACAACATACGTTTACTTGACTAATTTTATAAAGAACTTAAAACACACCTACCGATAGCAGCTTTTAGTGAGTCATTGTGATTCGTATTTCATCAGCTTAGGCGTACTAACCCTGTGCATGCTGCCACAAGCCACACTTGCATGCTGACCCTGTGTATGTAACCCCTAACCATATAATTCACTCTGCTTACCACACTTGTTACATATTACTCTCTATTCAGTCGCGTTTCCCTGTTAAACAAATGTAAAGTGTCTAGAAAGAGATTGTGTTCTCTTGGGCACCTTACTAATTGCATCACTATTATTGTTATAAACTGGTCCATGGCGGTCTATTACCAGCGACTGGATTAACAAGGTCGCACTGCAGTTCAGCCAACCAATGCAAAGTACTGCAAGTGTACCTCCGAGCGCAATTAGGGCAGCTTACCCGTCGCTGTTCCTGTGGGTAGTCAGGACCGAGCCCGGCTTCCCGGCTTAGCAAGGCAGACAGTAGCTGTGACCTTCCTGACGGCGTTCTTCTACCTGTATTGTCTGCTGAGCGATACGCTCTTTCGGCGTCCCGACGGCATGGTGAGAGGTCATCATATGTTTCCGCCATTTAACCGTCTTCACCCTTCAAAGAATGCGTACTTTTGTCATGCAATACCTAAGACTACTTAACACTCGTTAATTAAGGTAGCGGCACAAGGCATAAATTACTTTAAGAACTGACAGTTGAAATTCAAGAAACGGTTACTGTATTGCTCAAATGCAGCAGGCAGCTCTAGCAGCAATGCCGTATTTTAGAAACAGCACAAAACACTTTTAACGGAATCGGTAACCAACGTCTAGCAGCTTCTGCTCAGCGCCACTACTCACCTGAGGTTGAATATTATAGAAGGCACACCAAACAAAACTTCGAGCTTCGCAACGTGTATTTTGAGGCGGACGTTCGTCAGCCCACGATAAAGCGACTAACCTGTCAGCCGTCCCGATCGCAGCTGCCTGACCTTTGAAGGCCACTACTTATGACAAGTTAAACTATCACGGCTATAAATCGAACTTCACGATAAGCCGGCAGAACCGGCTTTGCCACCACTGGGCCATAAAGCCATCGACCATACTTATAATACTTATAATAATGTATTAACAATATTATTGTAATATCTGAGATTATGGTACCTGGGCTCAGACTCATTCGGTTGTGGTAGTCCATGCGGCCCAGCCTCATCGAGGGAGAACTCTTAACAATGCATAAAGCGACTTGCTTGCCACGTCTCGCCGGACGTCCTGGACTTCCAGGGGTTGTCAACAAAACCCGACAAGATAGAACACTGTGTGGTACCTGTCCTGAACAAATCCAAACTGCCACCTCCGTACAGCCATCTCCGGATTGCCGTTTCAGGACCCCAGCCTCCGGACTGCCGCCTCCAGACTACAACCTCCGGACTACCACCTCTGGACCACCTCATTTTGACAGCCTCACAAAGATTGCCGATTCTTGACAGGCAACTTGGGACTGCCGCCTCGATAAAATGCCTACGGACTCTTTTATCTAGTCTGCCTTATCCACACTGCCTGCCCTATCCTGTCTGTCTCATAAAGACTGGCTTATCGGGACAGCCTTATACAGACGGCCTTATCTAGACTGCAACATCGGGATCTTTGTATCAGGACTCCCTTATCGGGACAGGTTTATTCATACTGCCTTCTCCAGACTGCCTTGTCCAGACGGCCTCATCTAGACTTCTTCATTTAGATTGCCTTATTCAGACTGCTTCATCAAGACTTCCTCGTTGCGACTGCCTCATTCTGACTTCCTTATCTAGACTGCCTCATCCGAGCTGCCTCATCCACACTGCCTGATCCAGACTGCCTCATGCAGACTGCCTCATCTGGAATGGCTCATCTAGACTTGCTCATCAAGACTGGCACATCCAGACTGGCTCATTAATACTGGCTCATTCAGACTGGTGCAATCCGGATGCTGCCTCCGAAATGCAGCCGCCGGACTGCTTCCTAAGCACTACAGCCACAGAACTGACTCATCCAGTTTGACTTATTCAGACTGCTTCGTTCACACTAGAGCCTTCAGGCCTGACCCTCAGGCCTACCGCCTTTGGACCACAGCCTCCAGGCTGCCGCCTCCGGGCTGCTGTTTTGGGCTACCACCTCAGAGCCGCCAGTTCTGGCCCGGCGCCTTCGGGCCGCCGTCTTAGGGCCGCCGCCTCAGGGCCGCCGCCTCAGGGCCGCCGCCTCAGGGCCGCCGCCTCAGGGCCGCCGTCTCAGTGCTGCCGCCTCAGGTCAGCCGCCTTAGGTCCGCCGCCTCAGATTCACCGCCTCAGGGCCGCCACCTCAGGACCGCCGCCTCAGGGCCACCGCATCAGGGCCGCCGCCTCAGGGCCGCCGCCTCAGGGCCGCCACCTCATGACCGCCGCCTCAGGGCTGCTACCTCGGAGCTCCCTCTCTCGGGCCGCCGCCTCCTCTAGGCCGCCGCCCAGTCCTGGTCGGTGCTAAATGTGTGCCGCCACCAACTTTAGGCTTTCCCGATTGAGTGCCATGGCCGCGTCCCTGCCGCCAACGAGTCCACGCAGCTGCCATGTCGGGGTGCGGCCGAGTCCGGGATGCCATGGCCTCCAGGCCGCCGCCTCTGGCCGTGGCAGCCTCAGGGCCACCGAACCAGCCTCTGGGCTGTCGAAGCCTCTGGGCTACCACGGAGTTCACGCCACCACCGCCTCTGGGTCACAGAGTCGACACCGCCTCAAGACCGCCGCCGTCTCCATGCTACTGCAGATGTCAAGCTCCGGCCTCCTCCCAGCAGCCTAAGCCTCGATGCAGCTGCCCACTCCAGAGTCGTCCTGTCCCGCAACCATAATTTTATCTTGTAATCGAATATATACGTTAGATGTACATACGTAGCATATATATATATATGTATATATATATATGTATATACTACGTATACATACACACACACACACACACACACACACACACACACACACGCACGCACACACACACACACACACACACACACACACACACACACACACACACACATATATATATATATATATATACATTGCTCTATTTGTCGTGATCTAGTGTTACTTTCTTGAGTAGTAGCCTGACAACAGCCTTTTTGAGAGGTGCTGGTTCGTGACCTGAGACTAATGACATACTAGCGATATCAGTTGTGCATGGCAGCAGCAGATCAGTGCATTGCACTGGCTGGGAATAGGGTCCGAAGAATTATTCGTCTTCTCGAAATATAATACTAATTTTTAGGACGAGGTCACTAGTGAACTTTAATATAGACATTGAGGTTCTGCAAGGAATTGAGAGACAACATTCCAGGGGCATGCTGCTATCGTAGGGAAAGACTTAACAATCATTTATATCTTCTGTAAAAAAGAACTGGAAAAGCGATCAGCTAGAATCTGGCTGATCTCATGTTCTCTCTATCGCTAGAATCTAGTTGCTACATTATCTCAGGGACCATTGATTAAGTAGCTGACTGGGGGCGGTTACTCACGGTATTGAATGGCGACATCAGCATTTTTGGATTATACGTCTGTGATTCAACAATGCTATTGCACAAGCAAGATTTAGCTTTTGCTATAACCGACTGCCACGACCTACAGTGGGTCTTGTATGGCTGTCGATGGACAGTAACCCCTGACCTTTTGTTTGCTTGTTAAGCTTGCACTTAGTAAACCTGGTGAGTGTAACGTCAGTGAGAAACCATCAGCCGCTTGGAAGCGAAAACAGGGAGTCTAGTCTGAGGTGCAACCTCGTCGAGCATTTTAACTACTGTCTTTTAGTACCAATCTACCAATGATGATAGGTCGGAAGGGGGACTAATCAGCAGAGTACAGCCATACAATTTCGCACGGACAGCATCGATGTCAATGGTCTTTAGGTTCCAAGATTCAATGTTGATTTTTACAGGAGGCGGAGGAAGAGGGCAGACATTTTAGATTGAATGACATCTGCATGTGGTCAGATAAGCAGGACTTGGTAATGGTTGGTGATGACAAAGTGCATTTTTTTGGGAACAATTGGTCGAGTGTGTGGCCCTTGATATGAGTAGGACCATGCACATGTACCACAAGATACAGCGAGTCAGTCGAAGCAATAAATTAAGTGCTGAAGGCTGTAGATAAGTTATCAAAGTGAATTTTGAAGTAACCCCTAACGAAGAAGGGTCAATGATTTGCACGTAGAATCGAAATGAGTTCTGAGAAGTTTTACATCGAGCTGGACGAGGTACAAGTTTGGCCATAGACACCTGCCACCATCGATAGGTTGTTTCGGCCAAAATCAGTACAAGAGATTCAAAAGACTGATTCGAGGGTACTGCAAATGACTTGAAGTCGGATCTTTAGCTCGAAATATTATCAACTTCACTTCCCGTTGAGATTGTTCCTGTGTTGATAGCATACTAAGGTCGGCTGTAACTTTTCACGACATCAATCCTGAAGTCATGTGTAAGAATACTGGGGTGGGTAATTCATCATCACTGTCGCAAGCAGTGTTATTAGCCGTATAGGTCCTTCAGTCGCTATGAAAAAAGGACCGTTAAATTAGACAGTGTTTTTTAGCCGCCTGAAGTAAGGATACGAAAATTCGTGTTTCTTCTTCAATTATTAGGGAGTTTGCTGGTTTTAGCTAAGTTTCAGTCCAGGCGAGCAGGTATAGACCATGTAAGAAATAAGTTCGTTGATTATTGTCGGCGTATCGCATAATATAAACAACAAAGAACTTGATAAAGCACCCTCAGAGAACTCAATTTCGTTCTAGGCACTTTAAATTTGCTGCAAAAGGAAACACATTTGGATGGTAAGAAATATCATGCTAATAAACAACATGAATAATCTGGTTAGAGGTGACATGCACAGGGCCATCATGCCAATGTGGTTTGTGGTAGCATGAACAGTGTCAGCATGCATAAGCTCATGAATCACAAATCAACGGGACCCACTGAATGCGATCATGAATAGGTGCATTTCTAAGCTTTTTTAAAAGTTGCGAAGTTAGGCATGTTCTAACGCAGGTCGGGAGGGAGTTCGAGGCTTTGGGATCATACAAACTACATTCATGATCTCCAAAGGATTCGAGGTTGGTAGGAGGTATGGGTAAACTGTTGGATTCCAAAAAGCTGATGGTACAATACTCGGCCTGGTAGAGGATTAGATCTGACAGATAGGCTGGAGCCAAAGAATGAAGTGACCTAAAAGTGAGCGATAAAACCTTGAAGACGATCTGTTGCTTGACTGGTATCCAGAGCATCCCAGCACCAATTGGTGAGCCATGGCCACAGCGACGGTCGCGACAGACAAGCCCTGCTGTGAAGTTTTGCACCAGCTGTAACCGTCTGATTGCACATGCCGGTAGGCCAGCAAGCACTGAGTTACAGAAGTCAAGAAGGGATATCGCAAATGCACGGACCAACTTTGACGTGGTGTCCTTACCCAAACAAGACAGATTTTAGCATTGCTATTTAGCTGAAAGTAGGCAGACTTGATTGAGGAGCTGATGTGGTCATCTAACCAGCGGTCACTTTGCAACATGAAACCTAGATTTCTATCTGATTTAGCAGGAGATATGCTGGCAGAGCATGTTTTGAGCGTTATCCTTTCCGATTTCTGAATCAAACTGGGTTCGCCCATAACTGGGAAGTTCGTTTTAATATCGTTTAGTTTTCAATGATTTGCTGCCATCCATGTTAGGATAATGCCGAGATCAGCGATACATGAAGCAAGTGAGTTTAGAGAATTCGAGTTGCTCGAAGGCTGGGAGGGATCAAAATAAAGCTACAACTGAGTGTCATACGAACAAAAGTGAAAGCCTAGATTGTACTTGGCGATCATATCAGCAAGAGGAAGAGTAGGAACCATGAAAAGAATTTGACCTAGCACTGAGCCTTGAGGTACCCTATATTTCAGAAGTACCTCCAACGATCATTGTCCATTTACTTCAACAATCTAGAGTCATCTACTGAGACAGCACCAGAGCCATTGCAGAGCAGTGTCATTGGTGCCCAGGAAATATGAGGGGTGCTCTAGACGGACTTGGTGATCGATAGTATCAAAAACTGACGTAAGATTGAGCTAAAAACGCATGGAAGCTCAACCTGTGTCGGCATTCCTGAAGAGATCGTTGTAAACCCTAAGCAAAGCTGATGCTGTGGAATGATTAGCTGAAAGACAGACTGAAACTCACTATAAAGGTTTGAAATGTAAATATATGGGCTCAGCTATCGGCAACGACCCAGTCCTATGCTCTTGATGGAAATGGTAGAAGGGAGACTGGGCGGTATTTGCTCAATTTTTTTAGTCTGTTTTTACTGAGAAGAGGCTACAGCTTTTTGAAAGGAGCTTGGATCTAAGCTGAGAACGAGTGAAGATGCCAAAGAAGAGTGTTTAGATGGGCCGCCGGAGTTGTCGTTCGGCATTAGACCCGATTATCACTTAGAGAGAATTACAGTGAAGCTAGCGGGAAACGTGCTGGGCCGCACGGTACAATGCTAGGAATATCAAAAGACCTGGTTCCAGAACTTTCCGCATAACTCGCTGTATTTAAGCAGGCTGACCAGGGCCAACCAGCAGCTACGGTTCATTTTTCTTCACCTAACATGCAAACTCCTAGCCGCCGACGTATGCAACCCACCAGCAGCCCGAAGCAATCAGCTTTGACATGTCCACAGACAACACAGACACATAATTGTTGGCTTGTCACCAACCCTGTATTGTTAGAAATTTTTTCCATGGAAAATGCTGTGTAAAGTACACAGCGAATGTAATGCTAAAGTTTATTTACTACGGCAAATTATTCAGAGTAAGAAAATTCTTTTCAGCATTCCAAGAAAACGTGAAGCTGTAAAAAGAGTTGATAACAAACATAATGCTATAATGTGTCCAAACATAGTGTCATAGCTAATTACATACAAGACAGGTACGGTATCCAAGATGATTACACTCGGTAGTCAATCGTCCTAATATCGTGTTGCTGTCGTTGAAAAAATGAGTGACATCTGATCATTCGCAATCACTTGTACTATGTAGTTGATCGATTCTTGTTAAGCTGGTAATGAAGTTCTGACCTTGAGTTGAAGACATATTTGCTGATGTACAAGAATGAATGATATACAAGAATGAATTTCCGTGAGGTAGGATTCTTTACCTATTCCTCGAATATTTTTTGTAGTTAGAGCATAGAAGACATGTTTATTACCCTCTAAATAGTGTTTTTGAAATGATTAGAGCCGTCCAGACATAAAATAACACCTTTTAGTCAGCACTGAAATCTTGCAACCCATTATATTAGGCAAAATAACAGAAAATAAAATATATTCGGCGATAATAATGTCGTATTTTTATTACTGTACATTTAAATGGACACATGCAATTCTTACTCACAAACAAAAGCCATGAAAATAGTGCGTTTGGCGATAGAGCTCTCGAGGTAAAGAGACGTACAGCGCAGCAAAGAAGAGCAAGATGAACGCTCATGTGAAAGCCAAGCCTTAGTAAGAGAGTCTTCAGGTGGTGCAGATACTTCAACGGATGCTTCGTCGACTTCTTCCGCATTCCGTGCGTACGGTAATTTTAGTTTTAATTGTAATACAGGGGTGTCTAATTGACTCAAGCGAACGAACACCTGCTGCATCATTTTCACTATTTTGATCAACCTTTTAAGGAATATGCACGCGTTTAAAAAAAGCCACGACAGAGTGAAGCCGCTAAAGTCGAAGCGCGAAGTAGCGAGGGATAACTGTTCACAATCGTTCCTTGACCATAACTGTTTCCGTATTCGCGTTGTCTATTAAGCACGATAGGACTCATCATTCGATAGCGTTTCCTTCGCAGCGAAAGTAAAGCGATGAAAAATATATTTGATTTTCTGAGGGCACATTTTCAAGTGTATATTTATTTTCTTTTCGTAGCGTCGCGTGCTTGCTGTTGGTGCGTCCAGCTACAATGGCAGACATGGCTGACGATGTTCTTACCGTGAACTACCGTAACTCACTGCATGCTGGTCTATAGTCACTTGCAATCAGGTGCTTACAGCCAGTGCAAAACTTTGCAGTTAGGCTTGTCTGTCGTGAGCGTTGAAGTTGCAAAAATCACATCGAGTTACATCACACTGACATGCCGAGCTTGTTTGGTCTAGCAGTAAAGGTCCCGAGGTTACGGTGCTCGCCCCGACCAAGGCTGGGCTGGGCTGACGTCGTGAACTCGAGCCCTAAGGCATACGTAAAACGCCTAAATACAGATAAAGTTCTCACGGGGCTTCAATAAACTTACTTAAACTATAATAATAAACTTTATTATTAAACTATATTTTTATATATTTATTATATATATATATATTGTTAAATTATATTATTAAACTATATATATATAATATATATATATTTACATAATAATATATATATATGTACATATATTAAACCATTTCTCACCGACCTGCTCTGTTTCCATGTCAAGCAACGGATTGAAATCAATGTTTTGTCGGTCACTCTTAGGTACACTCTTAGGTACTTCATTTATTGGCTCCAGCCTACCTATAAAGTCTAAGTCTATATATAAAGTCTACCTATAAGTCCCTTACCAGGCTAAGAATGGTACAACCCATTTTTAAAATATGTAATTTGTTTAGCTGTACTTCGTACAAATCTCATATTCCTTGAAGACCGTGCCTTTAGTTCACATTTTTTTTGAGCCGGGAACTTGCTTGAACTCCCGACTTGCCTCATGACTTCGTCTAATTTTGCCAAATTTAAAAAAGAACTAAACACGAATCTATTTAGTACAGCATTAAGTTGTTCCCTGTGATTTGTCTTTTGTGTAATTATACGCGCTGACGCTGTGCATGCTGCCACTAGCCATACTTGCATGCTGACTCTGTGCATTTCACCCCTAACTAGTGATTGTTGTTGTTTATTGAGCATGCTTTCATTAACTGTTCAATCATGCTGCCTTAACAGCAAAGGTAAAGTGCCGAGAAAAAGACTGAGTTCTCAGAAGGTAGGTGCTAGATCCAATACATTATTATTATATTTATTATCGTTAAGTAACTTTGAAATGTTTTAAGATATCTAACGGCTGACAATCGTTAGCCAGTATGCATAAGATCATGCAAGAAAGATTAGCTGCACGGTTCTGGAATGCAGAAAATTTCGGAGTCTAATCCACTGATTTTATCAATTCTAGGTTGAGGATTAATTGATTGAGCAATTTCAATGGGTCCAAAGTGCCTCATAAAATTAAATGACAAAATTGAATGTATTGAATTGCCGATAAAGTGTCAATGTTGGAAGTCAGTACTTAGATAATCCAGAATAAAGCAACCCGTGCATTTTCTAGATTTTGCTAAAAGAACTAAATGACCGTTAGTCGGATGAAAGAAGAAAACCCCTGTCAATATTGCGACTACTTGACAATATATATATATATATATATATATATATATATATATATATATATATATATATATATATATATATATATATATATATATATATATATATATATATATATACCAGTCTCAATCAAGCCAAAAAGTATTTCACTATCGATTAATAGCAACAACAGACTTTATAAAGCGAGAACTCAATCTTTCTCTAAGCGCTTTGCGTTTGCTGAAAAGGAAACACGTCGAAAAAGGAAACGTGATAGATATCTAGGTGTCATATTCCAAAGCGACCTCTCGTTAGACGACCATATCAGCTCCCCAGTCAAATCTGCCTAGTTTCAGCTTCATAAAATCGCTAAAATTCGGGCTGGTTTGGATAAGGATACAGCGTCCAAGTTGGTCCTTGCATTCATGACATCCCGTCTCGACTTCTGCAACTCACTGATACTGGCCTACCAGCACGTGCGATCAGGCGATTGCAGCTGGTGCAAAACTTTGCAGTTAGGCTTGTCTGTCATGAGCGTCGCAGTTGCCACATTACCCCACGTCTCACCAACCTGCACTGGCTACCAGTAGAGCAACGGATTGACTTCAAGGTTTTGTCTCTCACTTTTAGGTACTCCACACTTTGGCTACAGCCTATCTCTCAGATCAACTTCCACAATAGGCCAAGCCTCGTACCACCCGCTTTTTGGAATCTTACACTTTACCATTACCTCGTACTCATCTCAAATCCTTTAAAGACCTTGCAGTTGGCGAGTATCCTTCCAAAGCCTGGAAATCACTGCCGAATTGCATCACAGAATCCCCCTGACTTGACCATATGTGAAAAGAACTTAAAAACGCACCTATTAATGTCAGCACATAGTGGGTCCCTGTAATTCATCATTAGCATGCTTATGCCTGATGGCACTGTGCATACTGCCACTAATTAAATTTACATGCTGACCCTAAGCATGTCAACCCTAACCATGATATTCGTGCTGTTTATCAAGAATGATATTACTCGCCATTACATCGTGTTTCCCCTTGCAAACATCCTAAAGCACGTAGAGAGAAATTCAGCTCTCTGAGGTTGCTTCAACACTATTAAGTGTGCATTAAAAAAGGCACGCAATACAAGATGTCTCTTTTGCAGCAAACATAAAGCGCCAAGAAAGACAATGAGTCCACCGACAGTGCTTTAACAATTGTGTTATCGTTAATATTATCATTATTATTATTATTAACGGTAGCATTCTCAATCGGCAGCCAGAATAACGTGGTTAGGTGTGACAAGCACAGGTACAACATACAAGTGTCGTTAGTGGCAGCATGCACAGCGCCAACGAGCAAACACGTGAAGGTAAAATCACAGGGACCAACTAAATGCTGTGATAAATAGGACATTTTGAATTTATTTTAAAATGAGGTCAATTAAAGTTACGTCGTTACGCAAGTCAAGAGTGAGTTCCAGGCTTTATAAAAATACGAACTACAGGCACAGTCTTCGAATCATTTGAGGTGTGTGCGAGGTATAGGTAGACATTCCAATTCCAAAAAGCAGGTGGAATGACGCTCAGCCTTGTGTGGCAGTAGATCTGAGATATAATAGGTAGGCTGGAGCCAAAGAATGAAGGAACCTAAAATTAAGTAACAAAACCTTGATATAAATGCGTTGCTTGACTAGTCGCCATTGCAGATCGGCGAGAATTGCTGTGATGTGGCAACTGTGACTCTCACGAAAGACAAGCCTAGCTGCAGAGTTTTCCATAAGCTGTAAGCACAAGCCGGTAGACCAGCAAGCAGTGAGTTACAGAAGTCAAGACGGAAGTCGCAAATCCCTATACCAACTTAGATGAAGTAGCCCCTGTCTAAACTAAAAAGCATTTCTGAAATTTTACTTTGCCGAAATTAGGCAGATTTCAATGTCGAGTTGATTCGGAAGTCTAATGAAAGGTCACTTTGGAATATCATGCCAAACTTTATCACAGATTTAACATTAGATATACTATCAGAGCCGATTTTAAGAAAAAGCCTTACCAATTTCTGAATCACACTTGTGAGCCTGTAACTATTGGTTTGATTCTATCATCATTTAATTGATGAGAATTTGATGCCATCCACGTGCGGACGTCATCAATACATGCAGCAAGGAATTCAAGAGAATTAATTTGACATGCTGGAAGGCTTGCAGGGGTCAAAGCAAAGGTACTACAGTATATCATGTTCATTGAAGTTAAATCGTGGATTATAGTTGGCATTCACATGGGCAAAAGAATGAAAATCAAGCTTGAAAAGAACAGGACTATGCAGGGATCATTGAAGTACCACATTTTCAAGGGGTTCCTCAAATAATATTTGTGCATTCATATTAACACTCAGGCGTCTCCCGCTGAGATAGGACCTGAACCATTGCAATACAGTGCCAGTTATACCCAAGCGAGGTGAGAAGCGTTCAAGAAGAACTGGTGATTGATAGCATCAAAAACTTTTAAAAAATTGAGCCAAGCAAGTAGAGATAGTAAGCAAGATAAAGATAGAGATAGCAAGGAGAGATAGCAAGTAGACCCATTCCTATTTAGTCTTCATTCCTAAGTAGGCCGTTATAGGCCCAAAGCCATGCTGGTTCTGTAATTAGCTCTAAAACCAGACTAGAACTTACCATCCAGGTTTGAATTTACAACATACGAGTTCAGGTAGTCCGCCACGATTCGTTCCAGTGTGCTTAATAGTAAACAGTTAGGTAACAGTAACAGTAAACGGGAGACTGGGCGAAACTTGCTCCAGTTGCAAGGGTTACTTACTATAGTAGTGGCCTGACTACGGCCTTTTTGAGAGGTGCTGGTTCGTGACCTGATAATAATGACATACTAGCTTTGTTAGTTATGCATGGCAGCGGCGGATCAGCGTATTGCATAATAAAAACGCTGGGAATACGGTCCAAAGAACTACTCGCCTTCTCGGATTATAATATGAATTTCAGGAAGGGGTCACTTGTGATATTCAATGCAGACATTAAGGTGCCTCAAGGAATGAAGGGTCAACATTCCAGGTGATGCTGCTATCGTAGGCATGGACTTCTTAATCTTATCTATTTTCTGTACGAAATAGCTGGAAAAGAGATCAGCTAGAATCGGGCTAATCGCGTCTTCTCTAGATAGCTAGAATCTAGCTGCTAAATCATCGCAGGGACCGTTTATTAAGGAGTTGACTGGGGCGGTTAATCACATGGTTGATTCTCGACATCATCATTTTTGGAATATGCATTGGTGATTCAACAATCCTATTACAGAAGCTAGAATTTGCTTTTGCTACAATCGATTGCTACGACCTACAGTGGTCCTTGCATGCCTGTCGATGGACAGTCAGGCAGGAACTTTTGTATGCTTATTAAGTTTGCACTTAGTATACCTAGCGAGTTTAACGTCAGAGAAAAACTGTATGCCGTCTGGGAGCGAGAGCAGTGTGCCTAGTCTGAGGTGCAAACTCGTCGAGCATGTCAGCTAGTTTCTTTTTGTAGCAATCTACCCATGATAAAAAGTCGGTAGGGGGATTAAGCACCATGGTAAAGCCATGAATTCACGCACGCACAGCGTCCATGTCAAAGGTATTGAGGTTCAGCGATTCGCTAGTGATTTTATAAAAGGTAGGCAAGACATTGTAGGCTAAATTAGATCTGCATTTGGTTGCATAACCAGGAGTTGGTAACAGCTGACTATGAATATTGCTGCAATGCTAGTCTTCAAGTCCCAGCGGTTTGAGCACGTGTCTCCTTTGCTGAAAGAGCTAGGATGGTTGCCGGTTGAGCAAAGGGTACAAAGCAAATTTCTTACGCTGACCCACAAGGCCCGCCACGGCTTGGCTCCTTCGTACCTAGCTGAACTGCTGCATCAGTTTCAGCCTGTTCGTGCCCTCAGGTCCTGTGTGGACAATAAATTAGCTGTCCCATTCCTCCGCTTAAGGACCGTTGGTGACAGATGCTTTAGCTGTGCAGGTCCTAGACTGTGGAACTCGCTTCCACAATTCTTAGGCAACGACAACTACTCTCTTACTGCCAACTATGGCACATCCTTTTCAGTGGTCCTGAGCTGCTACTTCTAGGCTTCTAGCTTCTACTTCCATGCTACTCACACTTCAACTGCTCTCCTGACTCTGCTATGCTTCCCACTTTCTCTTTGTTGAGTGAGACAAAGTCTGTTGGCTACCGAATGCCTACCAAAAACCGCTTTGGCTGTGAGTGCACTATACAAAATTCTCCTGCGTAACACCCACACGGTCTTCAAGACTCTGTGGAGTTAAAGACGGAGATACATTACATTGCATTACAAGCCGTGGGTTCGAATACTAGGGTAGGTAATTCAGAGTTACTGATGCAAGCAGTCGTAATAGCCGTAAAGTTTCTTCTGTCTCTATAGAAAAGAGACTGTTTAATCGACGAGTAGTTTTAGTTGTGTGAAAGAACGAGAAACCAATCGGGGTCTCTTCTTTAATTATTAGGCAGCTTATTGATTTTAGATAAGTTTCAGTCAATGCAAGCAGGTAGAGACCATTTTCGAAATAAGTTCGCTGATTACTGGGGCTCCTTGCACAGTGAGCGAGGATTCAAAAGACAAGAATTTGGATGGGCAGTCGGATGTATCATCTAATAATAGGCCTGAAGATCACTTTAAAAAATTTACAGTGAAGCCTATGGGGAACGTGCTGAGCTGCTCAATACGATACTAGGAATACATAAAGAGCTGGTACTCAGACAGCAGTTTCCGCCCGACTCGCTGTGTCCACGCTGGTGGTCCAGGCCCCAGCCGCGGCACCGGTGCACTTTTCTTTCACTGATGTGCAAACTAATAGCCGCCTACGTATCTAAATCCACCACCAGCACGGGAGCCCGAAGCGATCAGCTCTGATATCAGCCCTAGGCATATAATTTCAGACGTTCGACGGTCAGGCGAATAGCAGCTAAGCTTTAAACATGTCTTACCTGTATATTATTAGTCGCTGACCCCGTTTTTTTAGATATTTTTTCCATGAAAAATTCAGAGTACATTGAACCACGACCGTGATGCTAAAGTTGATTCACTATGAAAAACTATTGGGAGCAAGCAAATTCTCTTCAGCAGTCCAAGAGAAAGGGGAGCTGTAAAAAGAAGAAGGCAACAAACATAATGCTTGCATGCCTCCGGGTCTAGTGTCGTAGCTTATTGCACCAAGACTGGAACAGTACTCAAGATTATGACACTCGTTACTAATTAGTCTCAGTATCATGCTGTTGTCGTTGAAAAAGTAAGTTGCATAAGACGATTCGCAATAACATGTACAATGTCATTGATCAATTCGTATCAAGCTGGTAGAAAAAGTTCTGACCTTGAGCTGATGACCTAGTTGCTGATGTGGATGTATTACTCAGTTCAAATTCCCTAACAGCTGCCACGTTCTGGACGAGAACTTTGAAACCTATTTTGGAACAAATGTCGGTCCAAACAGTTTGGCGACATATGCTTGACATAACGTAAAAGCTGATCGAACTCAACGATCGTGCTCAACAAAAGTTTTTGAAGACGGCTAAGCGAAGAGAACAAGGCGACGAGCTTCTTGAAAGCACCCACTGAATGCAACTAGCATGACATGCTCTCAAGGCTAGCTCACTTGAACTGACTCCAGGCCCAAAAAACAGCACCACGAAAAGCGAAGGTTTCACACAGCGTCGCGGCCTATTGAAGCTATGCCAGAAGCGTTGTTCTACAAATCAAAGAGGAATTTCGCAAGAATGGATGCTGCCAACGCAGCAGCCGCCTCCACTGTAGCACGGACTCCAAGCTGCCAACGCCTGCCTGTAAGCTGCTCCTGCCTCCAAGCTGCCGCCGCCTTTAAGCTGCTCGGCCTCAATGCAGCAGCGTCCGGGATCCATAATTGTGTCTAGTATTTGAATATATTTGTGTGTGTGTGTGTGTATATATATATAATACATTTGTTACAGCTCTGTTAGAGAACTCAATCTCTTTCTTACCGACTGCAAAACCGCTGGTCTTACAGAATTACTGCTGTCCGGTCATCACTACCAGCTCTTAAACCTGCGTTGACACGCCAGACTTTTTTCCTGACTGATGCCGACTTTTCTCTTAGTTTGGACGTTTAAGTGACAGATTTAGTAGCCGATTTAGTCCCTTACCCAGCCCGTGCTGTCAGCAGGGATGCTTGCATGAAAGAGGGTTTCTTTTAACAGGCTCTAAGCCGACCCTGCAGAATTAGCAGGCACTGCTGCAGTCATTACTGAAGAGGAGTTCAAGATAAATACAAATAAAGGAAGATAAATATTTATAAAATCTTTTTTGGGAAAGAGAACAGTATTAACCAATTTGCCCCGTCGCCAGGGTGCAGGTTTATCGTGCTCATTATCGTGCACGGTAGCTAGTTTGTAATAAAAATTATATTAATTAGACATTTGATACATATTTGCAATAATAATAATAATAATAATAGTTCACTTGATAAAGCGCCCTTATTCAGAGAACTTAATCTCTCTCTAGGCGCTTTACATTCGCTGTAAAGTCAAATGCAATTAAATGGTAAGTAAAATCATGCTTGAAAAACAAACGAAATGAATAATATGGTTAGGGGTGACATGCACAGGGTCAGCATGCAAATGTGGTTAGTGGCAGCATGCACAGTGTCAGCACGCATAAGCACATTAAGGACGAATCACAGGGACCAGCTAAATGCTGTCCTAAATAGGTGTGTTTTTAGGTTCCTTTTAAATGTGGTCAGGTCTTGGGATGTTCTGACGCAGGTCGGGAGGGAGTTCCAGGCTTTGGGAGCATATGAAGTAAATGCACGGTCTCCAAAGGATTTAAGGTTTGTATGAGGTATTTCTAGACTGTTAGATTATGAGAACTCAATTTCTTTCTGGGAACTTGCTGGTATATTTGATAAGCAGACGCACAAATTCGTCTACTAGCAAATGCTGAAGCGTAGGTTACAATGTATAAATGTCCCATATTTGAGGACTTGTTCTGAACGCCTCAAGATAATTCGAGCCCACGGACGTCGGCCATTTTATTATGGCCGTGTGGCACAAGTGATGCACCCGTAGTTTTCATTGGTCAGCGTTATCAACGCGAAGCCGAAAAGTAGAGACATATCCTATTTCAGGAGAGTTTCCAGACTTGGATCCTTCCTGCTCCCAAAAGAAACGTTCTCACGTGTGATGACGTCGTAGCATATCTGTGACGAGTCGTGCCAAAATCTGTCAAGTCTGCTATGTAAACACAGCCCAAGCCATATAATAATCTCATTATATGAACAATTCAACTTGGAATTGCACACAAGCCTATGATTATCGTGACTCTTTCATAAGGCGTTCATGGTTTAACGACCAAGCTCATTTTTCATTATTGCTTGGTATTGGATGCTTCAAGTTACAGCCTCATACAGCCGTTATAGACTATGGTATATTTGCTGTGGATTATAATAATAGCCAGAGTTTCGTGTCGTCAATTACATGATGACGGATAGGTGTAGCCGATTAAAATCTTATACTTCTAACTAATGCGATTCAATACTACAATTTTCAGTCGACATTCAAGCTTGGTGTTACCGATATCTGGACAAATTGTGCCACACTAGACGGTATTGAGATGCATTTTGGCTATTCATTGCACCCGACAAAAAGTTTGCTTCGGAGGCGAGCTTAATCAGCCAGCTAATAACTGAAACTTACAACTATTGGCGGCACGTGAGTCGCACTATCTCGTAATCTGCAATGTGTTAACTAATAGTAGACACTGCATAAAAGCCGACGCCACAAGATAAGCAGAGAGTTATATTTCCTATGTGTGCCTACAAACATTTGCTGATTTGAGTTCTGGTTCATCAAGCTATCGGTGAACGCTGTGGCAGATGTTAATAGAATACAAGCCTCCGGTGCGGTCAAACTAACGTACCTGAGCAATAGACATTATGTGTTTTAAATAAAGACATGGGAGCTACTTGTCGCTGCCAAGATCGGCTACTGTAGGCTTACCAGTATTCAGCGTTTGAATCGGCAGCCATAGTTATCATCTGGCAAAAGGCTTTAAGATCACTTGGAAAAATTAAAAATGATGTGCTTATGGGGAACGGAGCTGAGCTTCTCGATGCAATGCTAGGAATATCAAAAAAGCTGGTACTCGGAAAGCAGTTTCCGCCCGACTCGCTGTGTTTACGCTGGTGGCCCAGGCCGAAGCTGAGGCTCCGGCCTGGGCCACTTTTCTTTCACTTATGTGGAAACTACTAGCCGCCTACGTATCTAACGCCGCCACCAGCGCGGCAGACACATACCCACGCAGCGATCAGCTTTGATACGTCCATAGGCACATAATTTCAGACGAGCTGCGGTCAGAGGACATACAGCTTAGGTTTAAAAAGGCATTTACTGTATGTTCACAGTCGCAGACCCCGTATTGTTAAAAGTTTATTTCCATGAAAAATGCAGGATACAGTGGACCTCGACTGTAATGCTAAAGTTGATTCACGATGAAAACCAATTGGAGCAGGCAAATTTTTTTCAGCATTCCATAAGAAACGGAAGCTGTAAACAAGGAGAAGGTAACATAAAGCTTACATGGCCCCGATATAGTGTCGTAGCTCATTACATTAAAACCTGAACGGTATCCAAAAATATGACACTGGGTACTGATTGGTCTCAATGTCCAGTTGTTGCCGTTGAAAAGGGAAATTGCACATGATAATTCACAATCACGTGTACTATGTCATTGATTGATTCGTATCAACCTGGTAGACATGCTCTGACCTTGAGCTGATGACATAGTTGCTGATGTGAGTGTGTTGCTCAGTCCAATTCGCTGACAGCTGCCATTTTCTGGACGAATACATTGAACCCTATTTCGGAACAAATAACAGTCTAAGCAAACTAGCAAAAAATGCTTTTGCATGCAAGTCGATCACACTCTACGATAGAGCTCAACAGAGTTTTTTGTAGACGGTCAAACAAAAAGAACAAGAAGATGAGCTTCCTTGGACCACCCACTGAACGTAACTAGCATGACATACGCACAAGGCTATCTCGATTGAACCAACTCATGGACAAGAAGACAGAAGCATGCAAAGCTAAGGTTGTAAGCACAGCGTCGCGTCCTTTTGAATCTATGCTAGAAACGCTCTTGTATAAATCAAATACCGATGTCAAAAACAAATTGAGGGCGCTAACGCCTATATTCTTGCAGCGTACCTACGGATGATGCGAGGTAGTCAGCACTGGTACTGAAAATGTTCGACTGCAAATATAAAAAATAAGTGTATTAACTCCGTAAGTCGACAAATCGTCGTCAATGCATCATAAATAGACAGAAAATCATCCAGGTAGGCCATTGGGTAGGTAATAATTATTTATTCTACCGGGCTCAGTGGAGAAATCGAGCGACTTACTGTGCAATTTAATCTAAATTGGGTATGTATGTTAGGTACTGGCTCGAAGTCATCTCCTAAGTTCATGTCCACGTTTCTCCTATCCAGTCCATTACGTCCGCCGACTAATAGCAGCATTGACTGGCTAAGGCGATGTTCTTTGTAATACCCGACGACTGTCGCATCAATCAGAGGATGCCACGACGCCTGAAACGAATTCGAGACAAAGCTGCATGCAGAAGTTGGCAGTTGATACGTTGCCCTTGTTCTGACTTAACAGGTCATGGATTTATAACATTCCTTGCACAAATCACTGCAAAAATACTAGTGCTTCTGTAGTGCTTTACCTCCTGCTGATGAACAGCACTGAGAAACGTGATAATTAAATACTTCTGCTTGATTCTTCTGCTAAGAAGAATCAAGGTGACGTCAGGCACGTCAGTCAAGGAGACTTTTTTTACGGAGTTCTTCAAACAGGTAAACACCTCACTTTTTGTCCGTGCTCGCGATTTTAGATGTAGATTTAAGCTAGCCAATAAGCTCTAAAAATAGGATCGCTGGAGATTGAGTTGTGGTATTCTTCTCAAACCAGAAAGTGACTAAGCAGAAATCTGCCAAAACTACATTTGCAAGTACAAATTGCCAATACTGCGGATCGGTACTCATGTATATTATTTAAAGTGCTAGTGAATGCAACCCGTTCGCATAGGGCATAGGAAAAAAAGAGCATCGATAATAATGATTGTGATTGAAAATATTCCACAACTAAAAACTCACAAAGGTACACGGCTGCAGACTTTATGGTGGTATATAGTTGAACCACAGAATATTAAAAATTATGTTTCCAAAGCTTATCGAGATGTTATCCAAGACTCTTAGTCTCGTATATAATAAGCAACTCAATAAATAATCAACAAATAAAGTTAGGTGACGGTTGCTCACATACCTTCATCGGCGCCACATTGCAAAGAAACAAGTGCAGGCCCTCATAGATATCCTGGTTATAATGCCCGAAAATCAGCTCCTGTTTCCAGGCAGAGCCGCTGAAAACCCGAATTTCGTCGTTCTTGGTGGTGGTTAGCAGGCGGCAACCATCGGTTTTGCTAAAAGAAGCTAAAGGAGAAGCAATTTATGAGCATTCACAAACTCAGCGTTCACTTAGAGGCATCAGAGTCCGCATGAAACAGGCTGATTTTCAGGTTTTATTTGAGATCTTAACAAATCATGGAACACTAGATGCTTTCAGACGGAGCTGGGATCCATGATTGTAAGAGTGTAATCATTTGGAATTCTCTCTGCGAATGAGTCGACGTTTGCTTTGGTCAGAATTAATCAAACCGAGTTAGAAAAGAGTTGAATTTAGATAGAAAACGGATTGTGATAGCCACGAATGGGTTAAGAATGTGAGTTCAAAAATAAGTGGCAAGAATTTAGAAATCTCTTATATTCTACATATTTATTGGATGGAGGTTGGTGTGCAGTTATTTAGTTGTGCAAGTAGCCAATGACACTAAACCTGACAGCCAACATAGTTGGACTTCTACAAGGTTGTCTAGACGATACACTGTTTGAGTCAACATAGTCAGCTAGATTTTCTTATTTCTGGCCTACATTTTGGCCGATTTAAATGGCGACGGTTTAATCGTAGCACAATTGAGGTTACGTATTGCAATCCAAGATTAACCGCCAGGAAAACGTTCTTTGTGATAGCTGGGCGACTACAAAATGCTGAAAGGCTGAAGGGGATGAGGAACGGCTGCACCAAAATGATGCACTAAATAGCATATCTTTGGAGATTACCTAGGAAAATGGGAATTTTAATCACCATAAGGTCAATGGGCGAATCGATACCAAGCTAACCTCACTTTGAATTCTGGCAGGCTGAGCTTTCACAAAACAACAATCCAAACGTACTGACTTAAGTATGAGACAAATGCAAACAAGTAACTGCACTGCTATCGCAAACAGGTAGGTAATCGAGAAAGATTAAGTGATTAGTATTATCCCCAGCTTCGGGTATAGCCACTGGAACAAGCAGAAGGACACTACTCAAGTCAGCATTACTGGAAAGGTCGTGGTACATTGAATGCAGAGAGCCAACTACTAAGTGTGGCCTGACCCTGACTGTAGGATTCAACGGTTTCATCCAACGGCTTTAATGTTCGGTTGCTACCCATTCCATTGACCTCGATAAGAATCACACAATTTGAACTCAGCAGAATTTGCATGCATACTTGTGAGGGAATGTGACTAGGGAGACTGTGAGCATTGGGAGGTCGACCTAATGAGAGACGAAACCACTTAAGCCTTGGTCGCCCCTGCATCGGTAGCTCGGGATGAGGCGCGGGTCAATAGCTCTCAGGGAATGACTCGGCGGCCCGGTACAAAAACCGTGCAGTGGCAGCATCTTCAGGGTCATCCATCTATGGCAAACTGCCACTAGCTGCTGGAAGGTTCATTACGAAGGATGGCTGGGCAGTGCAAAAACAATTCACGCCTGGAATATTAGTTCTTCGGAAGGAGTACATGGGGGGGGAAAAGGTAAGAAAATAAATATAATATAATTCATTCATAAAGCGCCACAAGAGAAATCAATCTCTATTCAGGCGCTTCAGATTTACCTCGGGGCTTGAGCCCACGTCCTCCGTCAGACATTGGTCGGGGCGAGCACCTTAACTGCTAGACCAAACCAACTCGACCCCACCAAACTTGCTGCAAATTGTTTCGATGCGCTAAATGTCAAGCAAATTTTTTCTTTCTGAACCAAAGATATTGAAATAATTTACTAGGACTACTAATAGAAAGGATACCACGTGATTTAATGGGTTAAAGGAAATGCAATAATTGTGAAAAAAACAGGCATTGAACGGCTACCTGGTAGTAGTAAAATTCAAAGCTCAGTCGATAAAGGTTTTTCATTAAATTATTTTGAGTTCTGAAATCAACTGGGAGGCGCAAGGGACCAGACTGACAGTGGTGATTTACTGGTCAGTGTGACCGATAGCATTAAAACTAACCAGTTTAACTCGCAAACAGGTCTCACCCCGGTAAACAGTTCCAAGGACGACTCGATACACTTACATTAGTGATTATGGAGAAACCAGACTTTCGACCTTCTGCGTTACAAGCTATAATGTAAAGTAAACGAAAAAATGGTAGTTGATGAAACATTTGTATCATGCACGAACAAATTGACGGCTATCCTTTGCACTTTCAGTGACCTATTAGGTGTCACCCAGAGTAAAGCTGAAGAGCCTAAGACTGCAGTTGTACAGATCCAGCACGATGCCTGTGAGCTTAGACCCAGGTATGAGAGCTCTACTAACCTGTCATCACTCTCTACACTGTTTCGATAATAACCAAACGACCGTACGCGAGCAAAAGTTGTTTACGAGCTAACGGTCTTGCTTTTTCTCTTTTGCCTAGAAAGTTTGTGGTGAATTTCAGAGGTATACAACCCAAATCTAGTATTTCCCACTAAAGATATTTTTACTGAACCGAAGGCAGTGGGCAGATTCGCCGAGCTAGTGACGAAAGGCATGGATAGATGTAAGCATTTTATGAGGAAAATGTAAGTTTTAAAGTTTAAATTACCACTACGAGCCGTGATGGCTCACTAGGTAAGGCATTTGCATTTCACTCTCCTTGGTCCCGAGGTCGTGGGTTTGAATCCTGTGGTGGTGGATCTTTTCTCGCCACTGCGAGTGGTGGTGATAGCCACCAAAAGCTGTTCTGTCACTATACAAAAGTGGATGTTAAACCAGCTAGTATTTATGGTATGTGTAGACTAGACGATTGACCTAGAGGTCGGGAAATTAGATGCCGGCTTAAAAGTGGCCTAGAAATTAAAAGTAAGGGATTGATGTTAATAAGCTTGAAAAAAATGTACGCCGGGGTGCAATTTCCGTTTTTTCTTACATGAACTAGATTATATAGATTCGTTTAGTGAATTCAACTATAATTATTATAGAGCACACTTTTCTGGTTCAAATAGAAGGTTGAAAGCTCAATAAGAGGATTGGTGACTTGTACATCTGAAACAAAATTACGCTCTTTTACACAGTCTCCTTGACGTTGACTTAGCTTGACTCGACTAAACTGACTCTTTCGCATGCCTATCGACGAATAGTTACTCTCCATTGTCTGCATTATTTCTAAAGTGGGAACTTTATATTCCCATATCGTCTTATCATTGGAATGGTCATCATTTCCTTATTTTTAGCAGCAAGCTCGTACAGAACACGAAAAAGCGTCATGTTGCTGCATTCAGTGAATGAGAGTATGTAGATCGGACGGAGGATTATGCAGAAGCTAAACTAACACATTTATTACTTTGCCCTCAGAACCTGATATCAGTCTGGGCATTTTGAATTTGCAGCAAGGGTGGGATCTAGTAATAGGAGGAAGCAGGGTAAGGAAACGCTTATCGTGAGAGGCTTCATAATCTAGGTTTTTCATGATTCAAGACATGGAAAGCATTTTTGAAGAATAAAAGACGCATACATATTCTGTGGATAGTTACAAATTGATCTAGGATATAATGTTCCAAAATGATAGGTTGCTATATTTAGCAATGTACAATTACCGATGATTAATATACTGCAAACAAATGTTACAATGTCTTTTGAGTGATGTTTATTTGTAATAAGGGGAAAATAATTACCAGCAATAGAAAATTGGCAAGAAGATTATCTAGGCTAATATTAGCTACCGTACAAACGTTGGAGCAAATAGAAGGAAACGTTTTCAACTGACACTGTACACATCACACCGGGAAAAGATTCGGGTAGAGCAAAGCCCGTTAGGTGGCCGAGTCAATATTAACTGGTCGATTAAGTAGGCACAGCTAACTATTATAATGAAATTAAAAAACTTTCAAATTTCCAGACGTCACGACAAGCATATCGATGCAGAAGCCATGCTGAATTTCAGCACACGATGGCTTTAGTCGATCAGCAGACTCACCACTGTGAACTTCAATGCCATGCTGGAGTTCACAAAGAGCACTCGATCTGTCCTTCAAGTTTCGACAGTCCCAAAGTTTAACCGTAAGATCAAGAGATGCAGTGCACAGCAGATTCTCGTCGTTGGAACAGAACTCCACGTGACTAATCTGTAGATGAATAGAGAGCAACATTCTTTAAATATACACACACGCTTGGTAAATACATACATACATACATAAATATTTACATACATACATACATACATATCTCACTATATATATATATATATATATATATATATATATATATATATAGTGAGATATGTATATATATATATATATATATATATATATATATATATATATATAAACACCCACAGCTTACTCAATCTCTATCTGGGCACTTTACATTTGCCGCCACTGAAACACAATCAAAGGTTAGTGGATGTTCAATGAACAATGAGAATAACTTGATGAAGAAACTTGGTGACGAGTGGCATGCACAGCGTCAGCTTGCAAAAATGGTTAACTGCATTTCCCTTTGCAGCAGATGTAAAGTGCCTAGAAAGAGACTAAGTTCTCTGAGGGCACTCTATCAAGTACATTATTATTAGTAGTAGTACTAGTAGTAGATGCAAGCAGTGTCAGAAAGCCTAAGCACATAAAGGGCGAACTACAGCGACCCACGAAACGCCACCATAAAACTATGTATACCCCTACATTACACACACATATATATATATATATATATATATTTATATATATATATATATATATACATAAATATATTTACGATTGATTCCTTAAAAGACAAATTATTGATGTAAACGTTGCTTTTACTATACGTATAAGTATATCATGAAACTCTGGTCAGTTCGTCCAATATCAGAGGTCATGATTCCTTTTGAATTTGATAAGCATGAGCTATCTAATTCAAAGCGAAGAGAATTTAGGCCGAAAGAGTTATCAAATAGTCAAAAAATCTAGAAAATAATAAATACCTAAACAAAAATTATGACTACCGGATAAATTTATAAAGAACTGAATGTGAGTGCATGCCGCAGATGAGTAACGAGAATATATTCATCGCAGTTGTGGATTTTTATGTCATCGTGGGCAAGCTGACAAGGTTGTTTGCATTGGGTATGGCAATGCCATGAGCTTTATTTACCTCCTTGTCATGCATGTCTGTTGAGCAGATCTTGTGACCCTGGTCAGATATTAGTACCAAGGTTCCCAGTGCGTCTCCAACAGCAACGACATTTGAAATGGCATCTGCACTGTGGAACTTTCTCCTAAGCAACAATAAACGTTCAGCGGAATATTAAGCGTGGCAGCTCATTTGACTAGGTGACTCACAGTATATATCTGTAGCAGGTCGAAGCTCACTCCTATCATAGTCAAACATTAAACATCATGTAGATACCCACCGGATATCATTCGTCGTGCAAAAGACTGATGACGTTCCGCGGCCTATATGGTGAATCATCAAATCATTGAAATTTGTTGCACTTAGCAGCATTTCTTCGTTCGTCGGCAAGAACTTGATAGCCCGTGTAAATTTGTAATGTTGGTCCTGTAAACTCAGCCAAACACTATTAATCCTGGACAGTGCAACTTCAACGTCCATCACGATTGGATGTAACTTAACGAAGATTAACATTTAAATTGATTCCCATTTCCCATGAATGAGCAGAAATTCATTAATAACCACGAGGTAAGAGCCTCATTCTAAATAAACTGCAAGCATAGATTTATGGATTTTTGAATGAAGAGCCACGGAGAAGCTAGAACAAACATTTTCAAGACCATTCCTAGTGTTTCTACGTAATCTAAGCTGAGTTCTTCATACAGTCTGTAAAGAATCCTATTATTGCTGAGCTAATAATACCTTTACACTTCAATTTACAGTACGGAATAATTTCCCAGTAACGCTCATCCAAACACCTCTATCCCCTATTCTCAATTACAAGGAATGCATGGTAATCCAGCTGGTGACTTCAATTTGCACGAAAACTTTAAAAAATCAAGAGCAGCTTCAAAGTGAAACCGTTATACAACATAGGTTACACCATGAATCATTTCAAATGATAGAGCATCTTGAATCTTTTCACGAGTGAGCTCGCATGTATAATAATTTCTGAACTTAAATATTGCTGCACTTGATGCTTCCTCTAATAATCGCGTATCCATGAACAGTTTACTTGTAGCAATTTTAATATCCACTTAATAATTGCTTGCAAAAAATGTTGCATATCAGCCGAGAAGTAATGAGTAATTGGTTCTTTTTTCAATTATCTTCTTAATCTCTGAAGCTTGTCTCTTTGTTAGATAATTTTGTATAGCTAACGGTAGATCAGTAACACAGAATGAAGTCTTTACGATAGCTTATTCGTCTCGCCAAAGCCTGGCACGAAATCATTAGCTGACTTATGGCACTTTTCTCGGCCTCCTTGAGCCATCAGATATTCCTAGAACCATGACAAACTGTTTCATCTTTACACTTAAAGACCTATGTCAACAAAATTATTTGATCCGTGGCTTCTAGACTGGAGAACTCAATCCATTATTACAAAGGAACCCCATTTTTTGTTCAATTGCTGACCTTCTCAAGCCTTTTCCGGCAATCCTGATCTCCGGATTCTATCTTACTCATTTCCTCGACAGTCTTAAGAACTTATCAAGGCTTCTCAGTGTATCTTCTTTGCATCAGATGACCTCGGTTAACCATAACATGCCTAGTACAATCCTAGTAGACTCACAGTAAAACAACATGTGCAAGAAATTATTCATGTCGATATGGTAAGATGAAAGATAAGTGGGCTACTTGATAACAAAATCTTATTATCGTTTACATTCCAATTTTCGTCGGTATATCAGCTTAAAAACGTCAGCATCATCAATTTTATTCAGAAAAGAATGTAAGCGAAATACACATGTCCCGCTTAACCTAGTGGTCGTGCTACGTAACCTACTAACGTCAGACGGTAAGAATAGGTCGATTTGAACTTTTTAACAATGACTGTTTTAAGCAATTTTGAATATTTAGCTCTCTGTGGCTGATAAGTTTACTTATAAATGTACTCATTGCATCATACAACTAACACTTTTTAATAAAAAAAATTTCACACCCTTACCTCGTGACGAATATATTCAGGAGATAACTCCTTGTTGACCTTCCACAGTACCAACCCTGCGTGCGATGAACCAGCTGCCAGTACGTTAGCCACAGACGGGTGCCACGTCATGGCTGAGACGTAGCCACGCTCAAATGAAAAAGAGTTTGGGGCTGATTTTCCTTCTCTCAACTGACGAATTAGAGGCATGTGCAGAGCCTGCAATGCAAGACGAATCACATCATTCACCTGCATCCATCGGCAGGTCTTGCACATAGCATCTCACCAGACTAGTCCACTGGACCCTATTCCCACTGTCCTGCTCCTACGTTGCATTGATCTGCTGCTGCCATGCATAACCAACATCATTAATATGTCATTAGCCTCAGGTCAGGTCCCAGCGCCTTTCAAAAAAGCTGTAGTCAGGCCACTTCTCAAGAAAGCTACACTAGACCAAGAGAACTTGAGCAACTACCGCCCAGTCTCCCTTCTACCATTCCTATCAAAGACACTGGAACGGGTCGTGGCAGACCAGCTGAACTCGTATATCGAAACCTCACACCTTGCTAGTAAGTTCCAGTCTGGCTTTAGAGCTAATCACTCCACAGAGTCAGCATTGCTTCGGGTATACAACGACCTACTTAGGAATGCAGACATGGGTAGAGTGTCTCTTCTTGTTTTGCTCGATCTTTCGGCAGCTTTTGATACCATCGATCACAAAGTACTTCTAGAGCGCCTCTCATCTCGCCTGGGCATCACTGGCACTGCTCTGCAGTGGTTCAGGTCCTCTCTCAGTGGGAGACTCCAGAGTGTTGACGTGAATGGACAAAGATCATCTGAAGTACCTCTAAAATATGGAGTACCTCAGGGCTCTGCGCTAGGTCCGGTCCTTTTCACCGTTTATACTCTCCCTCTCGCTGATGTGATTGCCAAGCACAATCTAGGCTTTCACTTCTATGCGGATGACACTCAGTTGTACCTTTGCTTTGATCCCTCCCAGCCTTCGAGCACCTCAAATTCTCTCAACTCACTTGCTGCATGCATTGATGACATCCGATCATGGATGGCAGCAAATTTTCTAAAACTAAACGATGATAAAACTAACTTACTAGTTATGGGCAAACCTAGTGTTATTCAGAAATTGGAAAGGCTGACTTTCAAAATTGGCTCCGCCAGCATATCTCCAGTTGCATCAGCTCGAAATCTAGGTGTCATATTCCAAAGCGACCTCTCGTTAGACGACCACATCAGCTCCACAGTCAAATCCGCCTATTTTCAGCTTCATAACATTGCTAAAATTAGGGCTTGTTTAGATAAGGATACCACGTCCAAGTTGGTCCATGCATTCGTGACATCTCGTCTCGACTTCTGCAACTCACTGCTTACAGGCCTACCAGCATGTGCGATCAGACGATTGCAGCTGGTGCAAAACTCTGCAGCTAGGCTTGTCTGTCGTGAGCGTCGCAGTTGCCACATTACTCCACTTCTCGCCGACCTGCACTGGTTACCAGTCAAGCAACGGATTGACTTCAAGGTTTTGTCGCTCACTTTTAGGTCTCTTCATTCTATGGCTCCAGCCTATCTTTCAGAGATACTACCCCATCAGGCAAAGCATCGTACCACTCGGTTTTCGGAATCCTACAGTCTAGAAATACCTCGTACAAACCTTAAATCCTTTGGAGACCGTGCATTTAGCTCGTATGCTCCCACAGCCTGGAACTCCCTCCCGACCTGCATCAGAACATCCCCTGACCTGACCACATTTGAAAGAAACTTAAAAACATACCTATTTAGGACAGCATTTAGTGGGTCCTTGTGATTCGTCCTCGATGTGCTTATGCGTGCTGACACTGTTCATGCTGCCACTAACCACATTTGCATGCTGACCCAGTGCATGTAACCCCTAACCATGTTATTCATTTTGTTTGTTTTTCAAGCATGATTTTACTTACTATTCTATTGCGTATCACTTTGCAGCAAATGTAAATCGCCTAGAAAGAGATTAAGTTCTCTGAGGGCGCTTTATCAAGTGCAATATTATTATTATTATTATTACCAGAAACTATCGATGGCGTACAAGAACTTTTTAAAGGGAAAACGAGCCAAAAAAATATTGCTGCCAAGCACAATTATCAAGTAATTACCAAATAGAATATTATTAAGCGAGACGACAATTTTCATGCCCTAGCAGTGGAATAAATTTTAAAGGCATTACGTTGATAAGTGAAATCATAAACTGTGCAAGTGCAGGTACATTCTAACATCTGAAATGTCATGACTGGCAAATTTACACTTCGATCCTGGATGTCGGAAAACTTCCTGAAGTTAAATGATGATAAAACCAAAGTTCTGCCTATAGGACACCCTAAGCGTTTGGCTGGTTTAAACGGCTTTTCTGTTCTAATAGGTGATGCTATCGTGCGACCGTCACCACGTGCTCGAAATTTAGGTACCGTGTTCGACAGCTGCCTCACTTTTAAAAGCTTCATTCAGAAGACTGCCTCTACTGCTAGCCATCACATCAGATCCCAATCCAAGATTAGGAGCTGTCTCCCACAATAGCTAGTAAAATATTTAACTAGCTCTTTAGTTCTGTCTCAGCTAGATTATTGTAATTACCTTTTGGCTGGGCTGCCAAAGAAAGCTCCTATGCCACTACAGCAAACTGTGAATGGGGCTGCAAGGCTAGTCTTAAAGTCCCAGTGGTTTGAGCACTTTTCTCTTTTGCTGAAAGAGCTAGGACGGCTTCCGGTTGAGCAGAGGATCCAGAGCAAAGTTCTTACGCTGACCCACAAGGCCCGCCACGGCTTGGCTCCTTCGTACCTAGCCGAACTGTTGCACCGGTTTCAGCGTGTTCGCGGCCTCAGGTGCTGTGTGAACAATATATTAGCTGTCCCATTCCTTCGAATAAAGACAGTTGGCGACAGAAATTTTAGCTCTGCAGATCCTAGACTGTGGAACTTGCTTCCACATATCTTAGGCAACGACAACTACTCATCTAATGCTGACTATGGCACATCCTTTTCAGTGGTCCTGAGCTGCTACTTCTATGCTTCTCCCTACCTCAACTTCTCACCTGACTCTGCTATGCTTCCCACTTTCTCTTTGTTGTTTGAGACGAAGTCTGTTGGCTACCGAATGCTTACCAAAAGCCGCTTAGGCATTGATTGAGCTATACAAATCTCTCCTGTGTAACACCCACATGGTCCTAATGACTTTGTGGAGTTACAGACAGAGATACATTACACTAGCCGCCGGGTACTTAGGCCACCGAACGTACAATTTATTTTCAAGGTAAAGAGCGGACGGATACTGTCTGACGTGGGAATACATGCTAGAAAATAGCTTAACCTTGTTTCATATCGATCGAACAACCAGGTAGTAAATAGAACGGTAGCACATGTGCCTGGAAATTTAGTGTATCCTCTAAGGGTGCTTTAGCAGGTGCATTAATATAGTCATTCTTAATAAATACTAGTTGATGGTAAACTAGTCGATGCGTCTGGATGATAAAAGTCGCACCACTATTCAGTCAACCAGTGCAAGGCGAAAAAGAGTACCATCTCCAGTGCAAATGAAAAGCCAACAGCGATCCAAAGAACACTTTTCAAAACCGAACATCAAGCAATGCAAGCCGTCCCACAATTAGACCACCTTACCAGTCGCTCTTCCTGTGGGTTGTCAGGACGCAGCCCGGCTTCCCGTCTTAGCAAGGCAGAGCGTAGCTGTGACCTTCCTGGCGGCGTTATTCTGCCTGTATTATCAGCTGAGCATTTGGCTTCCTTGACCACTCGAAGGAATGGAGAGCGGATATGATAGTTTTCCGCCATTTAACCGTCTTCGCTCTTCAAATAATGTGCGATTTTATCATGTAAGGCTTAAGACTACCCAAACCTCCTTTATTAGGATAGCGGCACAGGGCATTCAATAAATTAAGAACAGAGAGTTTGAATTCAAAAAATGGTAACAGCATTGCGCATATGCAGTAAGCAGCTCCAGCAGCAATGCCATTTATAGAAAAAACACAAAACCATTTGTACCGGACTCGGTTACAAACACATAGCAGCCGCTGCTCAGTGCCACTACTCATTTAAAGTCGAATATCATAGACGACCCACTAGAAATACTGCAAGCTTCGCACCGTATACTTTCATGCGAGCTCAGCGACAAACCTGTCAGGTGTCCCAATCTGGCTGACCTCTAAAGGCCACTACATAAAGCAAGTTAAACCGTGTCGGCTATAAATCGAACATTTTCCTAAACCGGCAGAACTGCCTTCAACACCACTGGGCTATCAAGTGATCGACCATAATAATTAAAAAAATAATAAGAATATTACTTATATTATTATTGCGTTTCTGATTGTGGTATGTGAGCCCAGACACATTCAACCCTGGTAGTACTCGCGACCCGGCCTAATCGTGGAGCACTCTCGACAAGGCCTCAAGCTTCTATCTTGCCTCATATCGCTGGACGGCCCGGACATAAATGAATCCTGATTAAACAGCCTCTTTTTTATAGCGACAGAATAGACTTTACGGCTATTACCACCGCTTTCAATCGCATTAGAGAATCGCCCGCTTCAGGAATCGAACCCACGACCTCGGGACCGACATCATAAAAGCAACCGCCTTACCTTGTGAGCCATCACGGCTCACCCCGGCAAATTTGACAAAACCCGACATGGTGGAAAACTCTATACTACTGGCCATGCTCGTATTCACACTGGCACCTCAGTACCACTGCCTCCTCACAGCTGCCTCAGGACTACCTCATCCAGACTGCCTCATCCAGACTGGCCCCTTCAGCTCACAGCCTCCAGACTGCCACAACCGGAATCCGGCTTCCAGACTACACCCTTAAAACTCGCTCATCCAGACTGCCTTGTCCACACTGGATCCTTCAGGCTGCCATAGCCAAACTAGATATATCCAAGCTGTGGTAGTCGGCCAGGTTTGCTGGAGGCCGGGTTTGGGCGGCCCAGCCCGCTCAGGGCCAGGTCATTGTTCACTAGCCACTACCGAGTCCGGGCTGCCGCCGAGCGCGGGCTGCCGCCGAGTCCGAGCCACCGCCGAGTCCGGGCCACCGCCGAGTCCGGGCCGCCTCCGAGTCCGGGCCGCCGCCGAGTCCTGGTCGCCACATAGTCCATGCGGGAATGAATTAATTGCAGTCAATCAGTTGCTTGACTGGTAGCCAGTGCCGGTCGGCGATAAGTAGTGTGATGTGGCAACTTCGACTCTCACGACAGACAAGCCTAGCTGAGGAGTTTTGCACCAGCTGCAATCGCCTGATCACACATGCCGGAAGGCCAGTAGGTAGTGGCTTGCAGCCGTCAATACGGTATGTCGAAAATGCAGGAACCACCTGAGACGTAGAATCTATATCTAAGCAAGCCCGAGTTTTAGCGACGTTGTGGAGCTCGTCCGGACTATCTCATCTAGACTGCTTCATAAAGACTGTCGCCTCCAGACTGCCGCCCCTAGACTGGTCACTCCGAACCACCGCTTCGGCACTGCTGCCTCCGGTCCAACTTATTCAAACTGCTTGATGCAGATTTGCACCTCCCGGCTGCCACTTCGAGACCGTAGACTCCAGGCTACAGCCTCAGAACCTGCTAGTGCAGACTTCCTCGACCAGATTTCCTCGACCAGACTTCCTCGACCAGACTTACTCGACCACACTTACTCAACCAAACTTGATCGACCAGACATACTCGACTAGACATACTCGACCACACCTAATCGACCAGACATCCTCGGCCAGACTTCCTCGTCCACACTGCCGCGACCGGGGCGCCGCGACCGGGGCGCCGCGACCGGGGCACCGCGACCAGGGCGCCGCGACCGGGCGCCACGACCTGGGCGCAGCGACCGGGGCGCCGAGACCGGGGCGCCGCGACCTGGGCGCTGCGACCGGGGCTCCCAGACCGGGGCGAGGCGACCCTGCCGTCAGGCTGCTCCGTCCATGCTGCCCCTTCCAAGCTGCACCATCCAAGCTAGATATATCCGAACTTGTGGTTGTCGGCCAGGTTAGCTGAAGGCTGTGCTTGAGCGGCCTAGCTTGCTTAGAGAAGGATCTGCCGTGACCCGGGGGTAAAGTCCGGGCTTCTGCCGACTCCGGTCTACAGCTGATTACGGGCTGCAGCCGAGTCCTGGTGGATGCTAAATCTGTGCAGCCACCAAGTCTGATCCGCCCCCGAGTTCGGGATACGGCTGTGTACAGACCACCACTGATACCGGGCAGCCGTGTTTCGGGCAGCCGCCGTGCCCTGGCCGCCGCCACCTCCAGACCACCCCCTCCAGGCCGCTGCAGCCTTGGGGACACCACCATCTCAGGGCTGCCGAAAGGCTAGGACCGTATCCACAGCTTCCTGGCCGAAATCAAAACCATGCTGCCACAGCCTCAGGGTCGCAAGCACCTCGACATTGCCTTCAGCCCACCACCACCTCCATGCTCCTGCAGCTTCTAAGCACCTGCCTCCTCTAAGAAGCCTCCGCCTACCACCGCTCCAGCCACCTCGAGGCCGTCAGGTCCTGGAACTATACTTTTCGCTTGTATTTGAATTTATATGTTAGATATATATATATATATATATATATGACAAATTTCTTTTATACCTTTTACAGAACTCAATCTCTTTTTTGGCCCTCTGCATTTGCTGAAAATGACAGGATTTTATAAATGACACGTAATAGAATGGTTTCTTTTGCAGCGAATGTAAAAACGCCAAGAAAAAGACTGAGTTCCGGCGTGTGCGTAATCAATTTTGTTATTATTTTTACAATCACTAACGGCCGCAGGCTCAATGACCAGCAAGAGTAACAGGGTTAGGCCTCAAGCACAGGTACAGCATGTACGTGTGGTTATTGGCAGCATGCAGTGTCAGCAAGTGAAAACCTAGAGGTTAAATCACAGGGACTAACCTAATGCTTGTATAAAGAGGACATTTATAATTTATTTTATAATGACGTCAAGTAAAGCTATGTCGTGACGCAAGTCGGGAATGAGTACCAATTTTTGGAAGAATACGAACTAAAGGGCACGGTCTCCGAATCATTTGGGGTATATACGAGGTGTAGGCAAACAGTTCCAGTCAGGAGAGCATGAGGTATGATGCTTTGCATCGTGTGGCAGTACATCTGAGATCTGATAGCTAGGCTGGAGCCAAAAGATAAAGGAACCTTATGGTAAATGACAAACCTTTTATGACAATTCGCTGATTGACTTGCCACTAGTGCAGGTCGGCGAGAATCGTTGTGACTCACAATAGAAAAGTCTAGCTGCACAGATTTGCATAAGCTGTGAGCGCTTGCTAGCTCAGGCCGGTAGACAGGCAAGCAATGAGTTAGAGAAGTCAAGGAAGGAAGTCACAAATCTATGGACCAACTTAGATGTGATATCCCAGGTCTAAATAAGCTCACGTTTTAGTAGTTATGTTTCCGCAAGTAGGCACACTTGAATCTGAGGCTAATTTGGTTGTGTAATGAAAGGACACTTTGGAATAAGGCACCTTGTGAAGGAACACGACTCTTGCAGCATGGGAGAACTGGGTTGAGACCATGCGAGGGCTCTCACACTACCTAAGCAACCTCAAGCTCACTACCGGTGGAAGGGCAGCCGATTACTCATCAGATGACTCACCAGTCCTGCCCAAATCCATGCACTGGCTGCATCTGTGGGAATATCAATCTACCACAAACTGCAGCCAGCTGTCGGGTGGGTTCTGAACGAACAATGGCCCGACAATGTGAAAAACAACTCATGCATGGAAAAGAAGGGCTGCCCAAGGACTACAACGGGTGGGGAGTGCTAGATCACTCGAAGCAACCAGCCGTCTAGTGTGTGTAGACTAGACTTGGCCGCCTTAGCTTGACATAAAGGTTTGATTGTTGTTGCAAACAGACTTGTGGCTCGATAGCTCTATTCAGCCTGACAACTGGTCGTGCAGAGGACTGTGGCACACCTAGATTTCGGGTAGATTCAACAGCAGATACACTACCAGTGCCGATTTTGAGATACTACCAGATATACTACCAGAGAAGATACCGATTGGCCATTACCGGGAAGACGACAAGGAACACTACTTGGTCACAATCCGAGCCCAAGCCAAGGACCCTGCCAGGCATGTGGAGCACGAGGGAACCTAGCCACCCCAGTTATAAGCTGAGTCAACAACAGGAGAGAAGGTTTTGGACTCCAAGATGCTGTTTGAGGCCCAATTCGAGGCGGACATATTTCAGAGCAGGCGCGAATGGAGGTGACTTACCGGCAAGGAGAGACTGGAATGCCGGCGTAACAGCCAAACACAGTCGGAGGCCTGACTGGCAGGTGAAACAGCCGACCCTGTTGTCGGGCTTAGCCAGGAGCAATTAATCAAACTCCAGCAGTCGGAGGCTACGTTAAACTGGGTGGGAGGGCTGTTCAGACATAGCCAGGAACCAATGAGTCATGGCTACGTGATTGATGGGGGTCTTATCTATAGGAGATGGACTGCTCGGACGGCCTGCCCAGAGCAGGTACACCAGCTGATGTTGCTGTGGGGGAGACCAGCAGACAAACGAGCAGGTCATGGAGCTCCGAGCACTACTGCCTATAGTGGGGTGCTTAGCAGGCAGGCAGGGAGCACGAGCTTCGTCGAAAACCGCATCGACATCCAGCAGTCAATGACTCATTGGTTCCTGGCTATGTCTGATAAGCCCTCACACCTAGTTTAACGTGGCGTCCGACTGCTGGATGGCCAGACCTACACGATCATCACAGTACCGAATCCCCCGTGGGTTCAGGGAGCAGGTGCTACAAGAGATAAACGATACGTTTGAGAAGGGGATCATTGAGCTGGCGAGCAGACTGGTGTTTGAAATTAGTGATGCCAAAAAAGGATTGCACCTTACGCCTCTGCATAGACTGCCGGAAGGTGAAGGAACTCGCAACAGTAGATGCTTACTCGATTCCATGGATCGAAGGCCCCATCGATTGCTTGGGACAGGCTGGATTCATTACAAACTTGGACCTCACGAAGGGATACTCGGGTAAGTCCCGAAGTCTGTGGAAAGCCAGCACATCACAGCCTTCACGGCAGGGGCTGACTTGTATAAATTTTGGATCGTGCCATTTGGTCTTCAAGGAGCACCCGCCACATTCCAGAGGCTAATGAATCAGTTCATCCACAGACGAAAAGCCTTCGCTGGCTAATATAAGAGGACCTGGTGTTACACAGAAAAACCCCGAAAGAACACTTTGATCCCCAGAAGGAAGTACAAGGGAGGCTGAACTATATGTCTCGGGCAAGCCTCACAGCCAATCCGATGAAATGTCAAATGGCTATGCCTCGTTGCTCGTATCTTGGTCACACAGTAGGAAGTGGATCCTTACAGCCGGTTCAGAACAAGGTACAAGCCGTCCAAATTTTCCTAAGGCTGATAACAAAAACTCACGTCCTAGCCTTCTTAAGACTCATCGGGTACTACGAGACATATATACCGGAGTATGCGGCTGAAGCTTCGGCTCTTACTGACTTATCCCGGAAAGCAGCCCCATAGAATGTGTGCTGGACAATGCGGACACCAGCGAAAAACCATTCCAGACCCTCAAGGACCAGCTTTGTTCAGCACCCATTCTGCAGAACCCGGACTTCTCCAGAGAGTTCTTGCTCTAGATGGATGCATCCGACAGAAGGATTGCAGTTGTCTTGCGCCAGCTGGTCGATAAAGGAGTCGACCATCTGGTCGCATACTATAGTAAAAAGTTGTTACCTCGGGTAGAAAGATACTCTACGGTCGAGAAGGAATGTCTGACGATAAGGCAAGGCGTGAAAGCTTCTGAAGTGTACCTGCTAGGCCGTCAGTTTATCTTGGTAACAGAGCGGAGGTCGCTGACCTGGTTGTACAGCTGTAAAGAGAGCAATAGTCGGTTGCCCGCTCGCGTCGGTCCCTTCAACTCTTTCGATACCCTATCCGACACACGGCCGGAAGGCTCAACAGCAACGCTGACGGTTTATCGCATGCATGGTCGGCCACTAATCGAACATTCAAAGCAGGACTGGGCACTGCAGACCGACCCCAACTTGTGACAACAGACCACTGGTCTGTTGCCTGATTAGGAGGAGAGGGGTGTTAGGAAAACTACTCTTGCAGCCTGTGAGCACTGGGCGGACACCTTGCAAGGGCTCTCAGACTTTTTAAGCAGCCTCAACTCACAATAGCTGGAAGGGCAGACGATGAATCGGCAGTCCTGCCCAAATCAACGCGTTCGATGCATGTGGGGACATCAATCAACCAGAAACCACCGCCAGCTGTTGGGTGGGTTCGGAACAAACAATGGCCCGACAGTGCGAAAAATAACTCCGGCATGGAATAAAGGGCTGCCAAAGGAGTTCAACGTGAGGGGAGGGCTACATCCCTCGACACCGGCAGCCTTCTAGTGTGAGTAGACTGGGCTTGACTGGCGTTGCCCTGAATAATGGTTTTAGTGTTGGAGCCAATAGACGTTGCTCGCTCTCTCTACCCAGCCTGACGATCGGTCGTGCTGAGGGCTGTCACACCTATATTTTGTGCAGATTCAACAAGAGATAGACTATCAGAGCCGATTTTGAGGGTGTGCATTGCCAATCTCTGAACTACATTAATTGCCCATAACTATTATGTCGATTTTATCATCATTAAATATATACAACTTTGATGTCACTAATGTGAGAACGTCAGAATTACTTGCAGCAAGATAGTCAACAGAGTTCTGCATGCTGGAAGGCTTAGAGGGGTCAAAGCGAAGGTATTACAGAATGTCATCCACATAAAAGTGAAAGCTTGGATTGTGCTTGGCAATCACGAGGGCAAGAGGAAGAAAAGAATGCCTGAAAAGAACAGGGCCAAGCATGCACCATTGAAGAAACCCATATTTCAGAGGTTCGTCGGATAATCTTTGTTCGTTCTTATCAATACTCTTGAGGGTCCCACTAAGATCAGACCTAAACCATCGCAATGCAGTGCCGGTGATGCCTAGGCGAGGTGGTGATTGTTAGTATCAAAAACCTGCAAAAGATCGATCCAAACTAGTAGAGATACTCTACCCAAGTCTTCATTCCTATTAGGCCGTTGTAGGCCCGAAGCAATGCTGGCTATGTGATTTGCTCTAAAACCTGACTAGAACTTATAGTTCAATTGCATTCAGCCTGGTACCACTCCTTTTGTCAAATGCTGGTGGGGAGCATCCCCGAGAGGGACCTGTGCACAACTATGGTCAGCTTCTAATGAGGCGTTGACACAGTTCAAAAACCCAGTGGTGAACAGATGTTGGATTCACCATCGGGGTAGGCCAAGGGACAGCCAGAAAGGAGGAGAGAGGACTCAAGTGTGACATGGGTGCAAAGGCAATTGTGCGTCATGCGGCTCCATGCCTTGAGCATTAAGCTATTGGCGTTATTCATCGGCTGGCTGTCTGATGTATGAACCAAACTACAAGCGATTTCGTGGGAGGGAGCCGATGACGCCCTGGATGCTTTCTTATGCAGCGTTCCCAGGCTTCGGTGGCTTCGGAGAATTCGTTGGCAGGCTGATGAACTTTGAGAGGGAGATCGAGAAAAGTGGCTACGAACCGAGTGAGTGGCTTGATTTTGCTCCTTGCGACGAAAGGCTTCACGTTTGCATCGAGGCTCCCACAGGCAGTCCAGGATGCCAAGCTTCGTGAGGCTCTAGTGAGGTTCCTAACATCGCCGGCTGGTAGAGCACAATTGCTGCACGCTGATCGGGTAAAGGCTGGTCGGACTGAGAGGGCGGACAGGAGCGACCGGAAGCGGCAGCAGTGATCACTGACTGTGTGCCGGGCGACATGGGTGATGGTTTTCCATGAAGCAACGGCATTGTGCAACGGTCAGCATTGTGGCCAAGGCGACAGAGATTGAGACGATGAATGAAGAGTCGGCTGCGTATGTAACAGAGTCGGCGGTGTCCGCTATAGAGTCGGCGGCGTCCGTGACAGAGGCATTGGCTTGCGATGAAGTGCAAGCCATAAAGGCGACGTTGGACTGCGACCAGCCAGTGGGCTGTGGTTCGTCGCAGGCCGGAGAGTATGTGCAGACCGAAGCGTCTGCATAGGACGGCGAGACTGTCCAGGAAGGATAGCCTGTGCTGGCCGCAGAGAATGCGCAGACCGAAGAGTCCGCACAAGCCGGAGAGTCTGTGCAGCAAGGCGAGTCAGCTCGAGACGGAGAAACTGTGAAGGTTGGATGGGCTGGACAGGCCACAGAAGCAGGTGCGCATTTTGGAGACACGGCGACAGAATCGGATGGAGCGATGGAGACCGAGGTCAGAAAAACAGTGGCTTTCGACGTCAGCACGGCGATGATGGCCGGTGGCTCACGTTGTTGGTTGGTTGCGAAAGGCCGTGCACCACAGTGCCTCCTGCGAGCAGCTGTAAGGTAGCCAGCCAGCCCGTGGGATCAGCTATTGATGTTGGCTGCTATGCCGATACGGAACTGCATGAGAAGTGTCGCATTTGTAAAGGCTTCGCTCCTCAATGCTGCCCTGTACATTGCAGCTACCTGTGTTGGTGCTGCAAACTTGGGACCTTAAGATCAAGGGGGCGTGTCGTTCGATTGCATGCAGGCTAGTAACACTGCTTTCCTCAACAGCTGGTGGGAGCATCCCTGATAGGGGCCTGTGCACAGTTGTGGTTAGCTTCAAACGAGGCATTGCCACAGGCCAATAACTTTCTGGAGAAAAGATGGTAGATTTACAATCGGGGTCGGCCAATGGACAGCCGCACTGGAAGAGAGTAGACTCGAGTGCGAGAATGGTGCAAAGGCAGGCGCGCGTCTTGCGACTCCGTGCCTTGAGCAATAAACCGTTGGCGTTGTTCATCGGCTGGCTGTCTGATGTATGAACGAAACTACAGAACATATCGTCTAGGTTTGAATTTTTAATATACAAGTTCAGGACTTGGTAATCATCGGTGATCACAAAGTACATTTGCATGGCGACATTGGGTAGACTGAGCGAACCGTGATATGATTAAGACCACTCTTATGAGCCTCGGGAGACCAGTGGCTTCAGTCAAAGCAATAAATTAAGTGCTGAAGGCTTCAGATACCTTATCAAAGTAAATGTTGAAGTAACCCATGACGAGGAAGGATCGTGTTTTTACACATAGAATCGTAGTGAGATCGAAGAAGTTTGATTGTTGTAAGTCTTAGCTGCTACTGAATGCTAGTGACCGTTCACTGGTGTCAATGTAGTGACCGATAGGCTACTACAACCATCGGTAGCTTGTTGTCGGCAGAAATCAGTGCAAGAGATTCATAAGACTGATTCGATGGTACTGAAAAGGCCTTGTAGCCGGATTTGGAGCTCAAAATACTAGCAACTCCAGTCACTCATGCATGCACTGGGGATAGATATAAAGTTTCTTCTGTCCGCATAGAAAAGAGGCTGGTAATTAAGCAAGTAAGTTTTAGTCGCGAGAAGGAACGTGAAACCAATAGGGGCTCTTCTCAATTTCACAGACAGTTACCGATTTTACCGAAGTTTTAGTCAAGACGAACAGGTAGAGACAGTGAAAAAATAAGTTTGCTGATTACTGGGTGCTTATTACACATTGGGTGAAGATTCACAAGACAAGTGTTTGTATGGGCAGACAGAGTTATCATCTGGTAATAGGCCTGAAGATCACTTGGAAAAATTTACAGTGATGCTTATGGGTAACGTGCTGAGCCGCTCAATGCCATAATAGGGATATGAAAAGAGCTGGTACTCAGACAGCAGCTTCAGCCCGACTCGCAGTGTCTACGCTAGCGGCCCATGCCACATTTCCGGCTTCGGCTCGCTTTTCTTTCGCTAATGCGCAAACTACTAACCGTCGACGTATCTAACGCCGTTTCCGACACGGCAGACCCATAGGCCTGCAGTGATCAGCTTAGATACGTCCGTAGGCATATACTTTTAGACGTGCTGGGTCACAGGATAAACAGCTAAGCTTTAAACAGTTCTTGGCTGTATATGCTATGTCGCTGAACCTGTATTTTTAGAAAATTATTTCCATGAAAAATGCACGGTACGTTGGACCACGACTGAGATGCTAAAGTTGAAGCACTATGAAAAACTCTTTGGAGCAATAAAATTCTCTCCAGCATTCCAAGAGAAAGGGAAGCTGTAAAAAATGAGAAGGTGACAAACTTAAGTTTTCCGGAATTAAAGTCGTAGCTTTTTATGAAAAGACAGGAACGGGACGAAAGATGATGACACTTGGTACTAATAAGTCTCAATATCATGCTGTTGTCGTTAATAAGGTAAGCTGCATACGATGATTCACACACTCGTGTACTACGGCGTTGCTCGATTCGCGTAAAGCTGGTAGACAGGTTCTAACCTTGAGCTGATCACAGAGTTGCTGATGTGTGTGTCGTGCTCTGTCTAATTCACTGACAGTTGCCACGTTCTGGACGAGTACATTGAAACCTATTTTGGAACAATGGACAATCTGAGCCATCTGGCGAAAAATTCTTTTCAATGCAAATTCATCATACTCTGCGATCGGGCTCAACAGAGGTTTTTTGAAGACGGGCAAACATAGACAACGTGGAGATGAGCTTCCTTAGACCACCCAGTGAATGTAACTCGCATGACATGCCCACAAGTCTACTTCGCTTGAACCGACTCTGGGACCAAAGAACAGCAGCATGCAAACCACAGGTCCCGAACACAGTGTTGCTTCCTTTTCAAGCTACGCTAGAATTACTATGATATAAATCAAATACGTATTTCGAAAAGATTGATGCTGCTAACGCCTATATTCTTGCAACGTACCTGTGGATGCTGCAAGGTAGTCAGCAGTGGTACTAAAAATGTTTGACTACAAATATACACAAACTGGATCCATTAAGAAATTTCGAGCACGAAATAATAGCAACTCCGCCTCCCGCTTTGATTGTTGCAGTCGTAATAGCACACTAAGGAAGGGCGGTTGCTTTTCACGACCTCAATCCTGAAGTCATGGGCTGCAATACTGAGGTGGGTAATCCATTATCTCTCCTGAATGCTTTGGTGATAGCTGGAAGATTTCTACTGACCGTGTTACAAAAAAAACCTAAATTAGCGAGTATTTTTTAGTCGTGTGAAGGAACGAGAAAACAATTGGGGTCACTTCGTAATTTAATAGACAGTTAACCGATTTTATCGAAGTTTCATTCAAGGCGAGCAGGTAGAGACAATGAAAAAATAAGTTCGCTGATTACTTACGACTTATTGCACATTCGAGGCCTCCGCTCGAGGATTCCGATGACAAGCGTTGGAATGGGCAGACGGAGTTATCATCTGGTAAGACTGCTGACAGGCACCGCTAACGCGGCGCCGCGGCCGGGGCACCGCAACCGGGGCGCCGCGACCGGGGCACCGCGGCCGGGGCGCCGCGACCGGAAAGCCGCTGCCGGGGCGCCGCTGCCGGGGCGCCGCGACCGGGGCGCCGCGACCGGGGCGCCGCGACCGGGGCGCCGCGACCGGGGCGCCGCGACCGGGGCGCCGCGACCGGGGCGCCGCGACCGGGGCGCCGCGACCGGGGCGCCGCGACCGGGGCGCCGCGACCGGGGCGCCGCGACCGGGGCGCCGCGACCGGGGCGCCGCGACCGGGGCGCCGCGACCGGGGCGCCGCGACCGGGGCGCCGCGACCGGGGCGCCGCGACCGGGGCGCCGCGACCGGGGCGCCGCGACCGGGGCGCTGCGAAGCACTAGAGGTTAAATCACTGGGACTAACTTAATGCTGTTATACAGAGGACATTTTTAATTGATTAATTTTTGATTAAATTGATTGATTGAATTTTTTTGATTTAAATTGATTAATTGATTGTTTTTTATTTTTAATCCTCATTTTATTTGTAATTCTTATTTTTAATTAATGACGTAGAGTAAAGCTATGTCGTGACGCAAGTCGGGAATGAGTACCAAACTTTGGAAGAATACGAACTAAAGGGCACGGTCTCCGAATCATTTGGGGTATATACGAGGTGTAGGCAAACAGTTCCAGTCAGGAGAGCATGAGGTATGATGCTTTGCATCGTGTGGCAGTACATCTGAGATCTGATAGCTAGGCTGGAGCCAAAAGATAAAGGAACCTTATAGTAAATGACAAAACTTAATGTCAATGCCCTGCTTGACTTGCCACTAGTGCAGGTCGGCGAGAATCGTTGTGACTCACGATAAACAAGCCTAGCTGCACACTTTTGCATTAGCTGACAGCGCTTGCTAGCACAGGCCGGTTGACAGGCAAGCAATGATTTAGAGAAGTCAAGGCAGGAAGTCACTAATCCATGGACCAACTTAGATTTGATATACTAGGGCTAAATAAGCTCAAGCTTTAGTAATACTATGTTTCTGCAAGTAGGCACACTTGAATCTGAGGCTAATTTGGTTGTGTAATGAAAGGACACTTTGTAATGCGGTACCTTTTGAAGGAACACGCCTCTTGCAGCATGGGAGAACTGGGTTGAGACCATGCGAGGGCTCTCACACTACCTAAGCAACCTTAAGCTCACTACCGGTGGAAGGGCAGCCGATTACTCATCAGATGATTCACCAGTCCTGCCCAAATCCATGCACTGGCTGCATCTGTGGGAATATCAATCTACCACAAACTGCAGCCAGCTGTCGGGTGGGTTCTGAACGAACAATGGCCCGACAATGTGAAAAACAACTCATGCATGGAAAAGAAGGGCTGCCCAAGGACTACAACGGGTGGGGAGTGCTAGATCCCTCGAAGCAACCAGCCGTCTAGTGTGTGTAGACTAGACTTGGCCGCCTTAGCTTGACATAAAGGTTTGATTGTTGTTGCAAACAGACTTGTGGCTCGATAGCTCTATTCAGCCTGACAACTGGTCGTGCAGAGACTGTCTCACACCTAGATTTCGGATAGATTCAACAGCAGATACACTACCAGTGCCGATTTTGAGATACTACCAGATATACTACCAGAGAAGATACCGATTGGCCATTACCGGGAAGACGACAAGGAACACTACTTGGTCACAATCCGAGCCCAAGCCAAGGACCCTGCCAGGCATGTGGAGCACGAGGGAACCTAGCCACCCCAGTTATAAGCTGAGTCAACAACAGGAGAGAAGGTTTTGTACTCCAAGATGCTGTTTGAGGCCCAATTCGAGGCGGACATATTTCAGAGCAGGCGCGAATGGAGGTGACTTACCGGCAAGGAGAGACTGGAATGCCGGCGTAACAGCCAAACACAGTCGGAGGCCTGACTGGCAGGTGAAACAGCCGACCCTGTTGTCGGGCTTAGCCAGGAGCAATTAATCAAACTCCAGCAGTCGGAGGCTATTTTAGACTGGGTGGAAGGGCTGGTCAGACATAGCCACTAACCAATGAGTCATGGCTACGTGATTGATGGGGGTCTTATCTATAGGAGATGGGCTGCTCGGACGGCCTGCCCAGAGCAAGTACACCAGCTGTTGTTGCTGTGGGGGAGACCAGCAGACAAACGAGCAGGTCATGGAGCTCCGAGCACTACTGCACACCTATAGTGAGGTGCTTAGCAGGCAGGCAGGGAGCACGAGCTTCGTCGAAAACCGCATCGACATCGGGTGGCGAGACCTACACGATCATCACAGTACCGAATCCCCCGTGGGTTCAGGGAACAGGTGCTACAAGAGGTAAACGGTACGTTTGAGAAGGGGATCATTGAGCTGGCGAGCTGACTGGTGTTTGCAATTAGTGGTGCCAAAACAGGATGGCACCCTACGTAGACTGCCGGAAGGTGAAGGCACTCGCAAGAGTGCACGCTCACTCCATGGATCGAAGGCCTAATCGACTGCCTTGGGACAGGCCCATCACTGGAAGGGCAGTCGATGAATCTGCAGTCCTGCCCAAACACATACATTCGATGCATGTGGGGACATCAATCAACCACAAACCAACGCCAACGGTCAGGTGGGTTGGCAACAAACAATTGCCTGACAGTGTGAAAAAATAGCTTAGGCATGGAATATAAGGGCTGCCGAAGGAGTACAACGGGAGGGGTGGGCTACATCCCTCGACACGGGCAGCCTTTTTGTGTGAGTAGACTTGGCTGGACTGGCGTAACTTAAAAATAAAGATTTTAATCTTGGAGCCATCAGACTTGTTGCTCGCTCTCTTTACCCAACCTGACGACCAGTCGTGCTGAGCGCTGTCAGACACCAATATTTTGTGCAGATTCAACAGGACATAAACTATCAGAGCCGATTTTGAAGGTGTGCTATGCAAATCTCTGAAATACACTAGTCGCCCATAACTATGATGCTGGTTTTAACATTATTAAAAATAAACAAATTTGATGTTATTAATGTGAGAGCGTCAGAATTACTTGCATCAAGATAGTCAACTGAGTTTGGCATGCTGGAAGGCTTAGAGGGGTCAAAGCGAAGGTTTTACAGAATGTCATTCACATAAAAGTGAAAGCTTGGAATGTGCTTGGCAATCACGAGGGCTAGAGAAAGAAAAGAATGCCTGAAAAGAACGGAACAGCCATGCACCATTGAAGTAACCCATATTTCAGACGTTCGTCGGATAATCTTTGTTCGTTCATATCAATCCTCTCGAGTGTCCCACTGATATTGTACCTGAACCATTGCAATGCAGTGCCGGTGATGCCTAGGCGAGGTGGCGATTTTTAGTATTAAAAACCTGCCAAAGATCGAGCCAAACTAGTAGAGATCCTCTACCCAAGTCTTCATTCCTAAGTAGGCCGCTGTAGGTCCGAAGCAATGCTGACTTTGTGATTGGCTGTAAAACCTAACTGGAACTTGTAGATACATATCATTCAGGTTAGTACCACTCCTTTCCTCAAATGCTGGTGGGAGCATCCCCGAGAGGGGCCTGTGCATACCTATGGTCAGCTTCGAATGAGGCATTTACACAAGCCGATAACCCACTGGTGAACAGGTGGTGGATTCACCATCGGGGTCGGCCAAGTGACAGCCAGAAAGGAGGAGAGGAGACTCAATTGTGAGAAGGGTGCGAAGGCAGTCGTGCATCTTGGGGCTCCGTGCCTTGAGCAATAAACCATTGGCGTTGTTCATCGGCTAGCTGCCTGATGTATGAACCAAACTACGGAACATACCATCTAGGCTTGAATTTTCAATATGCCAGTTCAGGACTTGGTAATCATCGGTGATTACAAAGTACATTCGTATAGCAAAATTGGGTAGGCTGTGTGAACCGTGATATGATTAGGACCACACTCATGAGCCACAGGAGACCAGATTCAGTCAAAGCAATAAATTAAGTGCTGAATGCTTCAGATACCTCATCAAAGTAAATTTTGAAGTAATGCATGAGGAGAAGGAACAATTTTTTGCACATAGAATCGTAGTGAGATCGAAGAAGTTTGATTGTTGTAAGTCGTAGCTGCTACTGAATGCCAGTGACCGTTCGCTGGTGTCAATGTGGTGAGCGGTAGGCTAATACCACCATCAGTAGCTTGTTGTCGGCAGAAATAAGTGCACTAGATTCAAAAGACTGATCCGCTGGTACTGCAAAGGCCTTGCAGCCGGATTTGAAGCTCAAAATACTAGCAACTCCACCTCCCGTTTTGATAGTTCCAGTCGCTATAGCATACAATGGTCGGGCGCTTGCTTGTCATGACCTTAATGCTGAAGTCGTGGGTTCGAATACTGCGGTGGGAAATTCAGAGTCACTGTTGCAAGCACTGGGGATAGATATAAAGTTTCTTCTGTCCGCATAGAAAAGAGGCTGGTAATTAAGCAAGTAAGTTTTAGTCGCGAGAAGGAACGTGAAACCAATAGGGGCTCTTCTCAATTTAACAGACAGTTACTGATTTTACAGAAGTTTTAGTCAAGACGAACAGGTAGAGACAGTGGAAAAATGCGTTTGCTGATTACTGGGTGTTTATTACACACTGAGTGAAGATTCAAAAGAACAGTGTTTGTATGGGCAGACGGAATTATCATCCGGTAATAAGCCTGAAGATCAATTGGAAATATTTACATTGATGCTTATGGGTAACGTGCTGAGCTGCTCGATGCAATACTAGGAATATCAAAAGAGCTGGTACTCAGACAGCAGTTTCCGCCCGACTGGCTGTGTCTTCACTGGCGGTCCAGGCCACAGTTGCGGCTCCGGTTCGCTTTTCTTTCGCTAATGTGCAAACTACTAGCCGCCGACGTATCTAACGCAGCCTCCGACACGGGAGACCCTTAAGTCTGCAGTGATCAGCTTAGATACGTCCGTAGGCATATACTTTTAGACGTGCTGGGTCACAGGATAAACAGCTAAGCTTTAAACAGTTCTTGGCTGTATATGCTATGTCGCTGAACCTGTATTTTTAGAAATTTATTTCCATGAAAAATGCACGGTACGTTGGACCACGACTGAGATGCTAAAGTTGAAGCACTATGAAAAACTCTTTGGAGCAATAAAATTCTCTCCAGCATTCCAAGAGAAAGGGAAGCTGTAAAAAATGAGAAGGTGACAAACTTAAGTTTTCCGGAATTAAAGTCGTAGCTTTTTATGAAAAGACAGGAACGGGACGAAAGATGATGACACTTGGTACTAATAAGTCTCAATATCATGCTGTTGTGTTAAAAAGGTAAGCTGCATATGATGATTCACACACTCGTGTACTACGGCGTTGTTCGATTCGCATAAAGCTGGTGGACAAGTTCTGACCTTGAGCTGATCACAGAGTTGCTGATGTACGTGTGTTGCTCTGTCCAATTCACTGACAGCTGCCACGTTCTGGACGAGTACATTGGAACCTAATTTGGAACGAAGGGCAGTCTGAGCCATCTGGCAAAAAATTCGTTTGCATGCAAGTTCATCATACTCTACGATCGGGCTCAACAGAGGTTTTTTGAAGACGGGCAAACATAGACAACGTGGAGATGAGCTTCCTTAGACCACCCAGTGAATGTAACTCGCATGACATGCCCACAAGTCTACTTCGCTTGAACTGACTCTGGGACCAAAGAACAGCAGCATGCAAACCACAGGTCCCGAACACAGTGTTGCTTCCTTTTCAAGCTAAGCTAGAATTACTATGATATAAATCAAATACGTATTTCGAAGATTGATGCTGCTAACGCCTATATTCTTGCAACGTACCTGTGGATGCTGCAAGGTAGTCAGCAGTGGTACTAAAAATGTTTGACTACAAATATACACAAACTGGATCCATTAAGAAATTTCGAGCACGAAATAATAGCAACTCCGCCTCCCGCTTTGATTGTTGCAGTCGTAATAGCACACTAAGGAAGGGCGGTTGCTTTTCACGACCTCAATCCTGAAGTCATGGGCTGCAATTCTGTGGTGGGTAATCCATTATCTCTCCTGCATGCTTTGGTGATAGCCGGAAGTTGTTGTCTGTCCGCATAAAAAAATGCTGTTAAATCAGCAAGAAATATCAGTCGTGTGATTGAACGAGGAACCACTCGGTTTCTCTTCTTAATTTAACAGACAGTTAACCGATGTTACCGAAGTTTCAGTCAAGGAGAGCAGGTAGAAGCAGTAATAAAACAAGTTCGCTGATTACTGAGGGCTTGTTGCACATGGATCGAGGATTCCGAAGACAAAAAAAGCGTTTGCAAAGCAGAAGGAGTATCATCTACAAATAGGCCTTAAGATCACTTGGAAAAACTTACAGTGACGCTTGAGGGGAACGCATTGGGCGGCTCAATACAATGCTACCAATATCAAAAGTGGCGGTACTCAGCCAGCTGTTTCCACCTGACCTACTGTGTCTAACCTTGCGGTCGAGATCTCAGCCATGGTCCCGGTGCTCTGTTCTTGGATTAACATGCAAATTACGCCACCACCGACGTATCTGCTGCAATCAATAGAAGTTTATTTCCATGAAAAATGCAGGATACATTAAACCACGACAGTAATGCTAAAGTTAATTCACTATGAAAACTATGTGGAGCAGGCAAATTCTTTTCAGCATTCCGTAAGAAACTGAAGCTGTAAACCATGAGAAGGTAAGAAACATAAAGCTTACATGGCCCCAATATAGTGTCGTAGCTCATCACATTAAAACCTTAACGGTATCCAAGAAGACGACACTGGGTACTGATTGGTCTCAATGTCCAGTTGTTGCCGTTGAAAAGGGAAGTTGCACATGATGATTCACAGTCACGTGTACTATGTCATTAATTGATTCGTATCAAGCTGGTAGACATGCCCTGACCTTGATCTGATGACATAGTTGCTGATGTGAGTGTGTTGCTCAGTCCAATTCGCTGACAGCTGCCATTTTCTGGACGAATACATTGAACCCTATTTCGGAACAAATGACAGTCTAAGCAAACTGGCGAAAAATGCTTTTACATGCAAGTCGATCACACTCTACGATAGAGCTCAACAGAGTTTTTTGTAGACGGTCAAACAAAGAGAACATGAAGATGAGCTTCCTTGGACCACCCACTGAACGTAACTAGCATGACATCCGCACAAGGCTATCTCGATTGAACCAACTCATGGACAAGAATACAGTAGCATGCAAAGCAAAGCCTATAAACACAGCGTCGCGGCCTTTTGAATCTATGCTAAAAAAGATCTTATCAAAATAAAATACCGATTTCGAAAACAAATTGAGGCTGCTAACGCCTATATTTTTGCAGCGTACCTACGGATGATGCGAGGTAGTCAGCACTGGTACTGAAAATGTTTGACTGCAAATAGAAAAAATAGGTTTAATTACTCCGTAAGTCGACAAATCGTCATCAATGCATCATAAATAGTCAGAAAATCATCCAGGTAGGCCATTGGGTAGGTCATAATTATTTAGTCTACGGGGCTCAGTGGAAAAATCGAGCAACTTACTGTGCAATTTAATCTAAATTGGGTATGTATGTTAGGTATTGGCTCGAAGTCATCTCCTAAGTTCATGTCCATGTTTCTTTTATCTAGCCCATTACGTCCGCCGACTAATAGCAGCATTGACTGGCTAAGGTGATGTTCTTCGTAGTGCCCGACGACTGTCGCATCAATCAGAGGATGCCACGACGCCTGAAATATATTCGAGACAAAGCTGCATGCAGAAGTTGGCAGTTGATACGTTGCCCTTGTTCTGACTTCACAGGTCATGGATTTATAACATTCCTTGAAGTACGACATTTCAGCACGTCACAGAAGATACACTGTATAAACACATCAGTCTGATTTGAAGACATCCCCGATTCCTCAATGACAAAACGGCAAAATGCCTAATAAAAAACAAGCAGTTGAGTTATTTAACGAATGGATATTAGCGATAACTTATTGCAAACTACGATTTCACGGAATTTAAATCACTGCAAAAATACTAGTGCTTCTGTTGCGCTTTAGCTCCTGCTGATGACCAGCACTGAGAAACGTGACAATGAAATACTTCTGCTCTATTCCTTAGCAAAGAAGAACGAAGGTGACGTCAGGCATGTCAGTCAAGGATACTTTTTTTACGGAGTTCTTCAAACAGGTAAAGTCCTCACTTTTTGTCCGTGCTCACGTATTTAGGTTGTGGAGTTAAGCTAGCCAAGAAGCTCTAAAAATAGGTTCGCTCGAGATTGAGTTGTGGTATAGCTCTAAAAACCAGAAAGTGACTAAACAGAAATCTGCCAAAATTACATTTGCAAGTTAAAATTGCCAATACTGCAGATTGTTACCCGTGTAATTTATTTAGAGTAGTGGTGAATGCAACCTGTTCGCATAGGGCATAAGAAAAAAAGAGCATCGATAATAATGATTGTGATTGAAATTATCCATAACTAAAAACTCACAAAGGTACACGGCTGCAGACTTCATGGTAGTATATAGTGGAACCACAGAATATTGAAAAATATGTTTCCAAAGCTTATCGTTATGTTAGCCAAGACTCATAGTCTCGTATATAATAAGCAACTCAATATATAATCAACAAATAAAGTTACGTGACGGATGCACCCATACCTTCATCGGCGCCACATTGCACAGAAACAAGTGCAGGCCATCGTAGATATTCTCGTTATAATACCCGAACATCAGCTCCTGTTTCCAGGCAGAGCCGCTGAAAACCCGAATTTCGTCGTTCTTGGTGGTGGTTAGCAGGCGGCAGCCATCGGTTTTGCTGAAAGAAGCTAAAGGAGAAGCAATTTATTAGCATTCACAAGCTCAGCGTTCGCTTAGAGGCATCAGAGTCCGCATGAAACAGGCTGATTTTAAGGTTTTATTTGAGATCTTAACAAATCACGGAACACTAGATGCTTTCAGACGAAGCTGGGATCCTAGATTGTAATGGTGTAATTATTTGGAATGCTCACTGCGAATGAGTCGTCTTTTGCTTCGGTCATAATAATTGAACCGAGTTAGAACAGAGTTAACTTTAGATAGAAAACGGATTGAGATAGCCACGAATGGGTATAGAATGTGAGTTCAAAAATGATTGGCAAGATTTTAGAAATCACTCATATTCTACATATTTATTGGGTGGAGGTTGGTGTGCAATTATTTAGTTGTGCAAGTAGCCAATGACACTAAACCTGACAGCCAAGATAGTTGGACTTCTCCAAGGTTGTCTAGACGATGCACTGGATGAGTCGACATAGTCAGCTAGGTTTTCTTATTCCTGACTTACATTTGGCTGATTTTAATGGCAATGGTTTTGTCGTCGCACAATTTAGGTTACGTTTTACAGTCCAAGATAAACCGCCAGGAAATCGTTTGTTTTTAGAGCTGGGCGACTACACAATGCTGAAAGGCTAAAAGGGATCAAGAATGACCACGAAAATGATGCAGTACATAACACATGTTTGGAGATTACATGGGAAAATGTGAATTTTAATCTTAACGAGGTCGATCGGCAGATCGATACCAAGCAAACCTCATTTCGAGTTCAGGCAGGCTGAGCTTTTACAAAACGAAAATCCAAACGAAATGGCTCAAGTAATAACAATAATAATTTACTTGATAAAGTGCCCTCAGAGAACTTAATCTCTCTCTAGGCGCTTTACATTTGCTGTAAAGTGAAATGCAATTGAATGGTAAGTAAAATCATGCTTGAAAAACAAACGAAATGAATAATTTGGTTAGGGATGACATGCACAGAGTTATCATGCAATAGTGGTTAGTTGCAGCATGCACAGTCTCAGCAAGAATAAGCACATCAAGGACGAATCACAGCGACCCACTAAATGCTGTCCTAAATAGGTGAGTTTTTAGGTTCCTTTTAAATGTGGCCAGGTCAGGGGATGTTCTAACGCAGGTAGGGAGGGAGTTCCAGGCTTTGGGAGCATATGAACTAAATGCACGGTCTCCAAAGGATTTAAGGTTTGTATGAGGTATTTGTAGACTGCTGGATTCCGAAAAGCGGGTGGTACGATGCTTGGCCTGATGGGGTAGTATATCTGACAGATAGGCTGGAGCCATAGAATGAAGTGACCTAAAAGTGAGCGACAAAACCTTGAAGTCAATCTGTTGCTTGACTGGTAGCCTGTGCAGGTCGGCGAGAAGTGGAGTAATGTGGCAACTGCGACGCTCACGGCAGACAAGCCTAGGTGCAGAGTTTTGCACCAGCTGCAATCACCCGATCGCACATGCTGGTAGGCCAATAAGCAGTGAGTTGCAAAAGTCGAGACGGGATGTCACGAATGCATGGACCAACTTGGACGTGTTATCGTTATCTAAACAAGCCCGAATTTTAGCAACGTTATGAAGCTGAAAATAGGCGGATTTGACTTTGGAGCTGATATGGTCGTCTAACGAGAGGTCGCTTTGGAAAAAGACACCTAGATTTTGAGCTGATTCAACTGGAGATATGCTGGCAGAGCGAATTTTGAGTCAGCCTTTCCAATCTCTGGATCACACTTGGTTTGCCCATAACTAGTAAGTTAGTTTTATCATCGTTAATTTTTAGAAAATTCGCCGCCATCCATGTGCGGATGTCATCAATGCATGCAGCTAGTGAGTTTAAAGAATTTTAGGTGCTCGAAGGCTGGGAGGAATCAAAGCAAAGGTACAACTGAGTGTCATCCGCATAGAAGTAAAAGCCGAGATTGTGCTTGCCAATCACATCAGCAAGAGGCAGAGTACAAACCGTGAAAAGAACCGGACCTAGCACTGAGCCCTAAGGTACTCCATATTTCAGAGGTACTTCAGATGATTTTCGTCCATTCACGTCAATACTCTGGAGTCTCCCACTGAGATAGGACCTGAACCACTGCAGAGCTATGCCAGTGATGCCCAGGCGAGATAAGAAGCGCTCTAGAAGAACTTTGTGATCGATGGTGTCAAAAGCTGCCGAAAGTTCAAGCAAAACAAGCAGAGGCACTCTAGCCATGTCTGCATTACTAAGTATACCCTAAGCCATGCAGACTCTGCGGAGTAATTAACTCTAAAGCCAGAAATGAACTTACTAGCAAGGTGTGAGGTTTTCGATATATGAATTCAGCCAGTCCGCCACGACCCGTTCCAGTGTCTTTGATAGAAATGGTAGAAGGGAAACTGGGCGGTAGCTGCTTAAGTTATCTTGGTCTAGTGTAGCTTTCTTGAGAAGTGGTCTGACTACAGCTTTTTTGAATGGTGCTGGGACGTGACCTGAGGCTAATGACATATTAATTATGTTAGTTATGCATGGCAGCAGCAGATCAATGCAACGTAGGAGCAGGACCATGGGAATAGGGTCCAGAGGACTTGTTGTCTTGTCTTGCCTACTTTGATTGCGATACGAACTTTAAGACTAGATCACTATTGATCTGCTAAAATGCAGACATTGAGATGCAGCCAGGAACCGAGGAACAGCATTCTAGTGGGAAGGTTGTCATCGCAGGGATGGATTCCCTGATCTTGTCTATCTTCTGCACAAAGAATCGAGAGAAGCGATCGGCTAGATCATCACAAGGATCATCAGGGAGCTAATCTGGGAACGGTTGAGGAGATGGCTTATTGTCGACATCAGCATTTTTGGATTGCGCATCTGTGATTCAACAATGGTTTTATAAAATTAGACTTAGCCTTTGCTAGGATCGATTGGTACGACCTACAGTAGTCTTCATATGACTGTCGATGGACAGCTAGTCTGGATCTTTTGTATGCTTTTTCAAGCTTTCGTCTAGCGGACTTGGCTAGTTTAATGACTGCGGTAAACCATAGGCCGTCTGGGCGGGGCGACAGTGCGCTTTGTCAGAGGGGCAAACTCGTCTAGCATGTCAGCTAGTGTCGTGTTGAAGCTATCTACCAATGATGACAGATCGGAGGGAGGATTGAGCAGCATAGGTTAATCAGATATTCTCGCACGGACAGCATCGATGTAAAGGGTCTTGAGGTTTCGCGATTCACGGGTTATTTTAGAGGAGGATGTGGGCACACACAGTAGATTGAATGAGATCTGCATGTGGTCAGATAAGCATGATTTGGTAATAATTGGTGATGACAAAGTGCAGTTATATGAGAAAATCTGGTCGAGTGTGTAACCCTTGATGTGGGTAGGGCCATGCACATGAGCCACAAGAGACAATGAGTCAGTCAATGCACGAAATTCGGTGCTGAAAGCGTTAGATAAGTTATCAAAATGAACGTTGAAATCTCCCATCATGAGGAAGGATCAATTTCTTGCACACAGAATCGAAATGAGATCGGAGAATTCTGAGATAAAGGAGAATTTGGTACCTGGTGGGCGATAGACTATTGTCACTATTGGTAGCTTGTTTTCGGGTGAGACCAAGACAATTGATTCAAAGACTGCTGCGAGGGTACTGCAAATGGCTTGAAGTTGAATTTCGAGCGCACGACAATAGCAACTCCACCTCCAGTTTTGATTGATCTAGGGTTGTGAAAGAACAAGAAAGCAGATGAAGTTGCGTCTTTAATTGCCGGATAGTTTATCGATTTCAGCCAAGTTTCAGTTAGGGCGAGGTGGTCGATACCATTTTCAGAAATACGGTCGCTTATTACTAGAGGTTTATTGCACATTGAGCGAGGATTCCAAAGGCAAGTGGTAAGTCTGGCCGATGGGGTTGCAACAGGCTTGATGACCACTAAGTATGAGGAATTTACAGTGACGCATGTGGGGGAGAGTGCTGAGTGGTTCGAGACATAGCTAGGAATACCGAACGAGCTGGTTCTCAGCTTGCAGGTTCCGCCCAACGAGCGGCGTCTGAGCTGGCGGTTCCGGCCACCGCGGTGGCTACGGGGTGCTTTTCTTTTGTTAATGCATAGTTCATGAATCTTAGCAACAACATTATGATCTAGGAATGCATTTGATATGCGATGACGAAGCGATAACAGCTGCTGACGATCATAACTAACGAGCAGGTTACTAGCCGCAGGCAAAGCTAAGGCAGCCGCCGGCGTGGGAGACCCAGCTGCCGGAAGCGATAAGCGTTTAAATGTCCTTAGGCACGTAATTTCTTAGTCTGCACTAGTCCTTAAGTGCTAGACCAAACCAACTCGACCCCATCAAACTGGCTGCAAATTGTTTCGATGCTCGAAATTCCAAGCATTTTTTTTCTTTTTGAACCAATGATATGAAAATAATTTACTAGGACTAGTAGATAGAATGCCACGTGATTTAATGGGTTAAAGGAAATGCAATAATTGTGAAAAAAACAGGTATTGAATGGCTACCCGGTAGAAGTAAAATTCAAAGCTCAGTTGATAAAGATTTTTCATTAAATTCTTTTGAGTCCTGAAATCAACTGAGATTTGCAAGGGAACCGACTGACAGTGAGTCTTTACTGGTCAGTGTGACCTATAGCTTCCAAAATAGCCAGTTTAACTCGAAAACAGATCTCACCCCGGTAAACAGTTCCAAGGACGACATGATACACTTACATCATTTATTATGGAGGAGCCAGACTTTCGACCTTCTGCGTTACAACTTATAGTATAAAGTAAAAGAAAATAAATGGTAGTTGAGAAAACGTTTGTATCATGCATGAGCAAATTGACGGCTATCCTTTTAATTTTCAGTGATCTATTAGTTGTCACCCGGAGTAAGGCTAAGGAGCCTACGACTGCAGTTGTACAGATCCTGCACAATCCCGGTGAGCTAAGACCTAGGTATAAGAGATCTACTAAACTGTCATCACTCGCTACACTGTTTCGATAATGACCAAACAACTGTACGCGAGCAAAAGTTGTTTACGAGCTAACGGTCTTGCTTTTTCTCTTTTGCCTAACAAGTTTGTAATGAATTTCTGAGGTCTATATCCCAAATCTATTATTTCTTACACAAAGATATTTTCACTGAACCTAAGGCAATGCACAGGTTCGCCGAGCTAGTGACGAAAGGCATGGATAGATTTAAGCATTTTATGAGGAAAATGTAACTTTCCCGAAGCTTAAATTACCACTACGAGCCGTGACGGCTCACTAAATAAGGCATTTGCATTTCACTCTCCTTGGTCCCGAGGTCGTGGGTTTGAATCCTGTGGTGGTGGATCTTTTCCCGCCACGGCGAGCCGTGGTGATAGCCACAAAAGCTGTTCTGTCACTATACAAAAGTGGATGTTAAACCAGCTAGTATTTATGGTATTTATATAGACTAGACGATTGACTTAAAGGTCGGGAAATTAGATGTCGGCTTAAAAGTGGCCTAGAAATTAAAAGTAAGGGATTGATGTTAATAGGCTTGAAAAATATTTAAGTCTGGGAGTACTTTCCGTTTTTTTTCCACACGAGCTAGATAAACATGATTCGTTTGATGAAGGCAACTTCAATATTATAGAGCAGACTTTCTAGCATTCAAATAGAATGTTGAAAGGTCAATTAGATAATTGGCGACTTGTACATCTGAAACAACATTACCCTCCTTTACAAGTCTCCTTAATGTTGACTTAGCTTAACTCGACTAAACTGACTCTTTCGTATGCCTATCGACGAATAGTTACTCTCAATCGTCTGCATTATTTCTAAAATGTGAAGTATATATTTCCATATCGTCTAATCAGTGGAATGTCATCATTTCCTTATTTTTAGCAGCAAGCTTGTACAGAGCATGAGAAAGCGTCATGTTGCTGCATTCAGCTAATGAGAGTATGTGGATCAGACGGAGGATTAAGCCGTAGCTGTAGTAAAACTAATAAATTTATTATTGTGCCCTCGGAACCTGATTTCTGTCTAGGCACTTTAAATTTGTAGCAAAGTTGAGATCTAGTAATTAGAGGTAGCAGATTTAGGAAACGTTTATCTTTCAGAGGCTTCATAATCCAAGTTCTTCATGATTCAAGACAAGGAAAGCATTTCTGAAGAATAAAACATGCATGCATATTCTGTGGATAGATGCAAATTCGTGTAGGATCCCATGTTCTAAAATGATAGTTTGTTATATTTAGCAACGTACAATTACCAATAATTACTTTACTGCAAACAAATGTTGCGATGTCTGTTGAGCAATGCGTTTTTGTAATGAGGTGAACTAATTACCTGCAATAGGAATTTGGCAGGAAGATTATCTAGGCTCATATTGACTAACGTACAAACATTGGAGCAAATAGAAGGGAACGTTTCCAACTGACTTTGTACACATCCCACTGGGAAAAGGGTCGGGTAAAGTAAAGCGCGTTAGGTGGCCAAGTCACTATTAACTGGTCCATTAATGAGGCATAGCCATCTAATATAATGCAATCAAAAAAATTCCAAATTTCCACACGTCGCAACAAGCATATCAATGCAGAATCCATGCTGAATTTTAACAGACAATAGCTTTAGTCAATCAGCAGACTCACCACTGTGAACTTCAGTGCCATGCTGAAGTTCACAAAGAGCGCTCGATCTGTCCTTCAAGTTCCGACAGTCCCAAAGTTTAACCGTATGATCAAGGGATGCAGTGCACAGCAGATTCTCGTCGTTGGAACAGAACTCCACGTGACTAATCTGTAGGTAAACAGAGAGCAATGTTATCGGAATATACACACGCGCTTCGTATATTCATACATATATCTATACATATATACATATACATATATATACATATATGTATATATATATATACATATATACATATGCATATATGTATAAATATACATATATATATGCATATACATATACATATACATATATATATATATATCACCCTCAACTTACTCAATCTCTTTCTGGGCACTTTACATTTTCCGCCACTGAAACACAATCAAAGGTTAGTGGATGTTCAATGAACAATGAGAATAACTTGGTGATGAATGACATGCACAGGGTCAGCCTGCAAAAATGGTTAGTAGCAGCAAGCAGTGTCAGAATGCCTAAGCCTTTAAAGGGTGACTTACAGCGACCCACTAAATGCCACCATAAAGATATGTCTATCCATACATTATATACATATATTCATATACATATATTCACATATATATATATATATATATATTATATATATATATATTTCTATTGATCCTGATAAAGACAATTAATTGATATAAATGTCGCTTTTACTATACGTTTAGGCATATCAATAAGCTCTGATCAGTATCTCCAATATCAGAGATCATGATTCCCTTTGGAAATTAGAACAAGTAATTCGAACGGCATGAGCTATCAAATTCAAAGCGAAGTGACGTTAGGCCGGGAGAATTATAATATACACAATAAATCTAGCAAATAATGAACAACTGTTCACTAATTATGCCTACCGGCTAAATTCCAAGAAAACTGAATTTGCCTGCATGTTGGAGATGAGTTACGAGAATATATACATTACAGTTACGGATTTTTGTGTCACCTTGGACAAGCTGACGAGGTTGTTTGCAGTGGGTATGGCAATGCCATGAGCTTTAATTACCTCCTTGTCATGGATATCTGTTGAGCAGATCTTGTGACCCTGGTCAGATATTAGTACCAAGGTTCCCATAGCGTCTCCAACAGCAACGACTTTTGAAATGGCATCTGCACTGTGGAACTTTCTCCTAAGCAACAACAAACGTTCAGCGGAATATTAAGCGACAGAAGCTCATTTGACTAGATGACTCGCAGTTGGTATCTGCAGGAGGACGAAGCTCACTCCTATCACAGTCAAACATTACACATCATGTAGATACCCACCGGTTATCATTCGTCGTGCAAAAGACTGCTGACGTTCCGCGGCCTACATGGTGTATCATCAAATCGTTGAAATTTGTTGCACATAGCAGCATTTCTTCGTTCGTCGGCAAGAACTTGATAGCCCGTGTAAATTCATAATATTGCTCCTGTAAACTCAGCCAAACACTAGTAATCCAGGACAGTGCACCTTTAACGTCCATCACGATCGGATATAACTTAATAAGGATGAACATTCAAATTGATTCGCAGTTTCCCTAGGCAGAAATTCATTCATAACAACGAGGTAAGAGCCTCATTCTAAATAAACTGTAAGCATAGTTTAATGGATTTTTGAATGAAGAGCCACGCAGAAGCTAGAAGAAGCATTTTCAAAGCCAACCCTAGCGTATATACGTAATCTAAGCAGAGTTCTGTATACAGTCTGCAAAAAATCTTATTATTGCTGGAGCTAAAGATATTTTTCCACTTCAATTTACAGTACGAAATAATCTCCTAGTAATGCTCATCCACACACCTCTTTCCCTAATTCCCAATTAAAAGGAATGCATTGTAAATTAACTGGTGACTACGATTTGCACGAAACCTTTAACAGAACCAAGAGCACCTTCTAGGCAATTACGCTTTACTACATCTGTTACATCCTGAATTATTTCCGAGGATTGTGCATCTTGAATCTTTTCACGAACGAGCTGTCACGTAAAATAATTTCCGAACTTAAATATTGTTGTGTTTGACGTTACCTCTAATAATCGCGTATTCATGAGCAGTTTACTTGTGGCAATTTTAACATCCTCTTAATAATTACTTTCAAGAAATATAGCGTATCAGCCGAGAAGTAATGAGTGATTGATTTTTTCTTTATCCATGTTCCTAATCTCTAAAGCTTGTCTCTTAGTTAGACATTTTTTTACAGCTAACGGTCGATCACTAACACAGAATGAAGTCTTCACGATAGCTCATTCGTCTCGCCAAAGCCTGGAACGAAATCATTAGCTGACTTTTGGATCTTGTCTCGGCCTCCTTGAGCCATCAGATATTCCTAGAACCATGACAAACTGTTTCATCTTTACACTTAAAGACCATTGTCAACAGAATTCTTTGATCCGTGGCTTCTAGACTGGAGAACGCAATCCATCATTACAAAGGAACCCCATTTTTTGTTCAATTGCTGACCTTCTCAAGCCTTTTCCGGCAATCCTGATCTCCGGATTCTATCTTACTCATTTCCTCGACAGTCTTAAGAAAGTATCAAGGCTTCTCAATGTATCTTTTTTGCATCAGATGAGCTCGGTTAACCATAACATGCCTAGTGCAATCCTAGTAGACTCACAGTAAAACAACGAGTGCAAGGAATGATTCATGTCGACGTGGTGAGATGAAAGATAAGTGGGCTAGATGATAACAAAATCTTGTTATCGTTTACATTCAAATTTTCGTCGGTATATCAGCTTAGAAACGTCAGCGACATTAATTTCATTCAGAGCAGAATGTAAGCGAAATACACAATATTTCCCACTTAACCGAGAGGTCAAGCTATGTAACCTACTAGCCTAGAGGGTATATATATATATATACTTATATTTATATATATATGTATACTATACTTGAGGGTACGCACTGGTCGATTTGAACTTTTTAACAGTGACTCTTTCAAGCGATTTTGAATATTTACCTATCTGAGTGAGATAAGTTTACTTACACATGTGCTCATTTAATCATACCACTAACACTTTGTAATAAAAAAAGGCTTCACACGCTTACCTCGTGACGAATATATTCAGGAGATAACTCCTTGTTGACCTTCCACAGTACCAACCCTGCGTGCGATGAACCAGCTGCCAGTACGTTAGCTACAGACGGGTGCCACGTCATGGCTGAGACGTAGCCACGCTCAAACGAAAAACAGGTTGGGGCTGATTTTCCTTCTCTTAATTGACGGATCAGAGGCATGTGCAGAGCCTGCAATGCAAGACGAGTCACATCATTCACCTGCGTCCATCGGCAGGTCTTGCACATAGCATCTCACCAGAAACTATCGATGACGTACAAGAACTTTTTAAAGGGAAAACGAGCCAAACAAATATTGCTGCTAAGCACAATTATCAAGTAATTACCAAATAGAATATTATTAAGCAAGACGACAATTCTCATGCCCTAGCGGTAGAATGAATTTCAAAGGCATTACGTTGACAAAGTAAATTGTAAACTGTGCAATCGCAGGTACATTCTAACATCTGAAATGTCACGACTGGCAAATCCACACTTCGATCATTAATGTCGGAGAACTTCCAGAAATTTAATGATGATACAACCAAACTGCTGCTCAAAGGACACCCTAAGCTTGTGGCTGGATTAAAAGGCTTTGCAGTTCTAATAGGTGATGATATTGTGAGACTGTCACCACGTACTCGAAATTTAGGTTTCTTGTTCGACAGCTGCCTCAATTTCAAAAGCTTCATTCAGAAGACTGCCTCTACTGCTAGCCATCACCTCCGATCCCAATCCAAGATAAGGATCTGTCTCCCACGGTGGCTTGTAAAAAATGTTATTGGCTCCTTAGTTCTTTTTTAGCTTGATTATTGTAATTCACTTTAGGCTGGGCTATCAAAGAAAGCAATTAGGCAACTGCAGCTGATTATGAAGATGGTTTCGAGGCGAGTCTTCAAATCCCAGAGGTTTGAGCACGCATCTCCTTTGCTGAAAGAGTTAGGATGATTGCCGGTTGAGCAAAGGATACATAGTAAAGTTCCTACGCTGGCCCACAAGGCCCGCCACGGCTTGGCTCTGTCGTACCTAGCTTAACTGCTGCATCAGTTTCAGATTGTTCGCGCTCTCTGGTCCTGTGTGAACAATAATTTAGCTGTCCCATTCCTCCGATTGAAGACAGTTGGCGACAGAAGCTTTAGCTCTGCAGATCCAAGACTGTGGAACTGGCTTTCACAATTCTAACCCAACGACAACTACTCACCTATTGCCGACTGCGGCACATCTTTTTCGGTGGTCCTGAGCCGCTACTTCTATGCTACTCCCTACTTTAACTTCTCTCCTGACCCTGCTATGCTTCCCACTTTCTCTTTGTTGCGTGAGACGAAGTCGGTTGGCTACATAATGCGTACCAAAAGCCGCTTAGGCTGTGAGGGAGCTATACAAATCTCTTTTGCGTAACACCCACACGGTCTTTATGACTTTGTGGAGTTACAGACGGAGATACATTACATTAGCCGTCGGCTACTTGAGCAGGATGCTAAATGGACGAAGCTTTGCAAGGTAAAGAGCAGACAGAATCTGTCTGACGTGGGAATACATGATCGAAACTATCCTTGCTGCATATGGAGCACTAAACCAGGTAATAAATAGAAAGGTAGCACTTGCTCTAGTGCTTGAATGAGAGCAGCAGCTAAGCTGGCTACAAGGGGTTGCTTTTGAATGTACAGACGTGCTTCAAGTCTTCTTTCGACTCATTTCGCTTCGTCTCATCTTCCCACTCTTTCCTTCCCTGCATTCCCATCTTCGCTCTCTCATCTTTCCTTCGCTTCACTACCGAATTACATCACAAAATACCCCTACTTGACCACATTTAAAAAGAACTTTAAACACACCTATTTAGGGCAGCCTTTATTAGGTCCAGGTGATTCGTCCCTCCTCTGCTTATCCGTACTAACACTGTGCATGCTGCCAAAAACCACACGCATTCTGAACCTATGCCAGTCAGCCTTAACATTGTTATTCATGTTGTTTATCACGCATGACATTACTCACCATTCAGTTGTGTTTCCCTTTGCAGAAAATGTAAAGTGCCTCGAAAAGCAGTGTCCTCTAAGGGTGCTTTAGCAGGCGCATTAATTTTGTCATTATTAGTAAATACTGGTTGATGGCAAACTAGTCGATGCGTCTGGATGATAAAAGTCGCACCACTATTCAGTCAACCAGTGCAAGGCGAAAAAGAGTACCATCTCCAGTGCAAATGAAAAGCCAACAGCGATCCAAAGAACACTTTTCAAAACCGAACATCAAGCAATGCAATCGTCCCACAATTACACCACCTTACCAGTCGCTCTTCCTGTGGGTTGTCAGGACGCAGCCCGGCTTCCCGTCTTAGCAAGGCAGAGCGTAGCTGTGACCTTCCTGGCGGCGTTATTCTGCCTGCATTATCAGCTGAGCATTTGGCTTTCTTGACCACTCGAAGGAATGGAGAGCGGTTATGATAGTTTTCCGCCATTTAACCGTCTTCGCTCTTCAAATAATGTGCGATTTTATCATGTAAGGCTTAAGACTACCCAAACCTCCTTTATTAGAATAGCGGCACAGGGCATTCAATAAATTAAGAACGGACAGCTTGAATTCGAAAAATGGTAACTGCATTGCTCATATGCAGTAAGCGGCTCTAGCAGCAATGCCATTTATAGAAAAAGCACAAAACCATTTGTAACACACTCGGTTACAAACATATAGCAGCCACTGCTCAGTGCCACTACTCACTTAAAGTTGAATATCATCGACGGCCCACTAGAAATACCGCAAGCTTCACACCGTAAACTTTCACGCGGACGGTGCAACAAACCAGTCAGGTGTCCAAATCGCAACTGGCTGACCTCTGAAGGCCACTACTTAAAGCACGTTAAACCATGACGGCTATAAATCGAACATTTTCCTAAACCGGCAGAACTGCCTTCAACACCACTGGGCCATCAAGTGATCGACCATAATAATAATACTAATAATAAGAATATTACTTCGATTATTATTGCGTTTCAGTTTGTGGTATGTGAGCCTAGACACATTCGACCCTGGTAGTACTCGCGAACCGGCCCAATCGTGGAGGAATCTCGACAAGGCCTTAAGCGTCTTTCCTGCTGCATATCGCTAGACGGTCCAGACATAAATGAATCCTGATTAGACAGCGTCTTTTTGTATAGCGACAGAGTGGCCTTTACGGCTATCGTCACAGCTTGTAATCGCAATAGAGAATCACCCACTGCAGGAATCGAACCCACGACCTCGGGACCGAGATCGTGAAAACAACCGCCTTACCAACTAAGCCATCACGGCTCACCCCAGGTAGTTTCAACAAAACCCGACATGGTGGAACACTCTATAGTACCGGTCATGCTCATATTCACACTGGCACCTCAATACCACCACCTCCACACAACCGCCTCACGACTACCTCATCCAGACTGCCTCATCCAGACTTGCCCGTTCAGGCCGCTGCCTCCAGACTGCCGCAACTGGAATCCGGTTTCCAGACTACACCCTCCAAACTGGCTTATCCAAACTGCATCGTCCAAACTGGAGCCTTCAGGCTGCCATAGCCAAGCTAGATATATCCAAGCTGTGGTAGTCGGCCAGGTTCACTGAAGTTCGCCCGGTTTGGGCGGCCCAGCCCGCTAATGGGAAAGGTCTATCGTTCCCTAGACACTGCCGAGTCCGGGCTGCCGCCAAGACCGAACTGCCACCGAGTCCGGGCGACCGCCGAGTCCGGGCCGCTTTCGAGTCCAGGCCGCCTCCGAGTCCTGGTCGCCACAGAGTACATGCGTGAATGAAGAAATATCAGTAATCAGTTGCTTGACTGGTAGCCATTGCCGGTCGGCGATAAGTAGTGTGATGTGGCAACTGCGAAGCTCACTACAGACCAGCCTAGCTGAGAAGTTTTGCACCAGCTGCAATCGCCTGATCGCACATGCCGGGAGGCCAGTAGGTAGTGACTTGCAGCAGTCAATACGGGATGTCGAAAATGCAGGGACCACCTGAGACGTAGAATCTATATCTAAGCAAGCCCGAGTTTTAGCGATGTTGTGGAGCTCGTCCGGACTATCTCATCTAGACTGCTTCATAAAGACTGTCGCCTCCAGACTGCCGCCCATGGACTGGTGACTCCGGACAGCCGCCTCGGCACTGCTTTCTCCGGTCCAACTTATCCAAACTGCTTGATGCAGATTTGCACCTCCTGGCTGCAACTTCGAGACCGTAGACTCCAGGCTACAGCCTCAGAATCTGCTAGAGCAGACTTCCTCGACCAGATTTCCTCGACCAGACTTCTTCGACCAGACTTCTTCGACCAGACTTACTCGACCAAACTTAATCGACCAAACTTATTCGACCAGACATACTCGGCTAGACATACTCGACTAAACTTAATCGACCAGACATACTCGACCAGACATACTCGACTAAACTTAATCGACGAGACATACTCGACCAGACATACCTGACCAGACATACTCGACCAGACTTAATCGACCAGACTTCCTCGCCCAGACTGCCAAAACCGGGGCGCCGCTACCATGGCGCCGCGACCGGGACGCCGCTACCGGGGCGCCGCGACCGGGACGCCGCTACCGGGGCGCCGCGACCGGGGCTCAACGACCGGGCGCAGCGACCGGGCGCTGCGACCGGGGCCCGCGACCGGGGCCCCGCGACCGGCCCCGCGACCGGGGCGCAGCGACCCGGGCACCTCAACCCTGCAGTCAGACTGCTCTGTCCACGCTGCCCCTTCCAAGCTGCACCATCCAAGCTAGATATATCCAAGCTGTGGTTGTCGGCCTGGTTAGCTGAAGGCCCAGCTTGAGAGGCCCACCTGGCTTAGAAAAGGGTCTGCCGTGTCCTAGCGGCAAAGCCTGGGCTTCGGCCGACTCCGGTCCACAGCTAATTACGGGCTGCAGCTGAGTCCTGGTGGCTGCCAAGTCTGTGCAGCCAACAATCTGGGCCGCCCCCTTATTCGGGACACCGCTGTGTACAGGCCACCACTAAGTCCGGGCAGCTGTACTTCGGGCCACCGCCGAGTCCAGGCCGTCGCTGCCTCCAGGACACAACTGGTACAGGGCTGCCGAATCGCCATGGCTGTGGCCACAGCCTCAGGGCAGCCACAGCCTCCGGGCCGCCACCGAATCCAAGCTGCCACAGCCTCAGGGTGGCCGGGGCCTCCATGCTACTGCGGCTTCTAAGCACCTACCTCCTCCAAGAAGCCTCCGCCTACATGCTCCGACCACCTCGAGGCCGTCAGGTCCTTGATCCTTACTTTTCTCTTGTATTGGAATTGATGTGTTATCTATATTAATATATATATATATATATATATATATATATATATATATATATATATATATATATATATGATAAATTTGTTATAGACCTCTTATAGAACTCAATCTCTTTTTCGGCGCTCTGCATTTGCTGAAAAAAACAGGCTAATATAGAGGACACGCAATAGAATAGTTTCCTTTGCAGTGAATGTAAAACGCCAAGAAATAGAATGAGTTCCTGCGGGCGCGTCATCAATTGTGTTATTATTTTTACAATCACTAACGGCAGCAGGCTGAATGAGCAGCTAGAATAACATGGTTAGGTTTCAAGCACAGGTACAGTATGTAAGAGTGGTTATTGGCAGCATGCACAGTGTCGGCAAGTAAACACCTAGAGGTAAAATCGCATGGACCAACAAAATGCTGTTATAAAGAGGACATTTTAAATTTATCTTTAAATGAGGTCAAGTAAAGCTATGTCGTGACGCAAGTCGGGAATGAGTACCAAACTTTGGAAGAATACGAACTAAAAGGCACGGTCTCCTAAACATTTAAGGTATATACGAGGTGTAGGCAAACAGTTCCAGTCAGGAGAGCATGAGGTATGATGCTTAGCATAGTGTGGCAGTACATCTGAGATCTGATTGCTAGGCTGGAGCAAAAAGATAAAGGAACCTTATAGTAAATGACAAAACTTGATGTCAATGCGCTGCTTGACTTGCCACTAGTGTAGGCGGCGAGAATCGTTGTGACTCACGATAAACAAGCCTAGCTGCACACTTTTGCATAAGCTGAAAGCGCTTGCTAGCACAGGCTGGTAGATAGGCAAGCAATGATTTAGAGAAGTCAATGGAGGAAGTCACTAATCCATGGACCAACTTGGATTTGATATCCTAGGGCTAAATAAGCTCAAGTTTTAGTAATGTTATGTTTCTGCAACTAGGCACACTTGAATCTGAGGCTAATTTGGTTTCTAATGAAAGGACACTTTGTAATGTGGCACCTTGTGAAGGAACACGACTCTTGCAGCATGGGAGAACTGGGTTGAGACCTTGCGAGGGCTCTCACGCTGCCTAAGCAGCCTCAAGCTCACTACCGGTGGAAGGGCAGCCGATTACTCATCAGATGACTCACCAGTCCTGCCCAAATCCATCCACTGGCTGCATCTGTGGGAACATTAATGTACCACAAACTGCAGCCAGCAGTTGGGCGGGTTCGGAACGAACAATGGCCCGACAATGTAAAAAACAACTCATGCATGGAAAAGAAGGGCTGCCCAAGGACTACAACGGGTGGGGAGTGCTAGATCCCTCGAAGCAACCAGCCGTCTAGTGTGTGTAGACTAGACTTGGACGCCTTAGCTTGACATAAGGGTTTTATTGTTGTTGCGAAACGACTTGTTGCTCGGTAGCTCTATCCAGCCTGACAACTGGTCGTGCAGAGGACTGTCGCACACTTATCGTTCGGGCAGATTCAATAGGAGATACACTACCAGTGCCGTGGTATTTTTATCTAAACAAGCCCGAATGTTAGCAATGTTATAAAGCTAAAATTAGGCAGATTTGACCGTGGACCTGATATGGTCGTGGAACGATAGGTCGCTTTGGAATATGACACCTAGATTTTGAGCTGGTTCGACAGGATATATACCGGCAGAGCCATTTTAATAGTCAGCGTTTCCAATCTCTGAAACAGGAGAGTGGGAATAGAGTCCAGAGGACTTGTTGTCTGCTTTGACGGAGATACCAAGTTTAGGACTTGATCACTAGTGACCTGTTTAAATGCCGACATTGAGGAGCAGCCTGAAACCAAGGAACAGCATTTTAGCGGGAGGTTGTCATCGCAGCAATGGATTCCCTGATCTAGTCTATCTTCTGCACAAAGAATCTGAAGAAGCGATCGGCTATATCAACACAAGGATCGTCAGGTAAGGAGCTAATCTGGGAACTGTTGAGGAGATGGTTTATTGTCGACATCAGCATTTTTGGATTGTGCATCTGTGATTCAACAATGTTTTCATAGAAGCAAGACCTTGCTATTGCTAGGATCGATTGGTAGGACCTACAATAGTCTTTATATGCCTGTCGATGGACAGTTAGTCCGGAAATTTGTGTATGCTTTTTTGAGCTTTTGTTTAGTAGACCTGGCTAGTTTAATGTCTGTGGTAAACCGTAGGCCGTCTGGGCGGGGGCGCACAGTGTGCTTTGGCAGTGGTGCAAGCTCGTGGAGCTTGTCAGCTAGTGTCGTGGTGTAGTTATCTACCAGTGATGACAGATCGGAGGGAGGACTAAGCAGCAGAGGTGAAGAAGATATTCTCGCACGGATAGCATCGATGTCAATGGTCTTGAGGTTTCGCGATTCACAGGTTATTTTAGAGAAGGATGTGGGCACACACTATAGATTGAATGAGATCTGCAAGACTGCATTCGGTCAGATAAGCAGGATATGGTAATAATTCGTGATAACAAAGTGCAGTTGTATGAGAAAATCTGGTCAAGTGTGTGTCGATTGATGTGAGTAGGGCCATGCACATGAGCCACAAGAGACAATGAGTCAGTCAATGCACAAAATTCGGTGCTGAAAGCGTCAGATAAGTTTAGAAATACCTCGTACAAACCTTAAATCCTTTGGAGACCGTGTTTTTAGTTCATATGCTCCCAAAGCCTGGAACTTCCTCCCGACCTGCGTCAGAACATCTCCTGACCTGACCACATTTAAAAGGAACCTAAAAACACACCTTTTTAGGACAGCATTTAGTGGGTCCCTGATATTCGTCCTTGATGTGCTTATGCGTGCTGACACTGTGCATGCTGCCACTAACCAAATTTGCATGCTGACCCTGTGTATGTCACCCCTAACTATATTATTCATTTCGTTTGTTTTTCATGCATGATTTTACTTACCATTCGGTTGCATTTCACTTTGCATCAAATGTAAAGCGCCTAGAGAGAGATTAAGTTCTCTGAGGGCGCTTTGTCAAGTGAATTGTTATTATTATTATCAAAGTGAACGTTGAAATCACCCATAACGAGGAAGAATCGATTTCTTGCCCACAGAATCGAAATCAGATCGGAGAAATCTGAGAGAAAGGAAGATTTGGTACCTGGTGGGCGATAGAATACTGCCACTATCGGTAGCTTGTTTTTGGGTGAGACCAAGACCATTGATTCAAACGACTGCTTTGAGGGTACCGCAAATGGCTTAAATTTTAATTTGACGCTCACGATAATAGCAACCTTGCCTCCAGTTTTGATAGATCTAGGGGTGTGAAAGAACGAGAAACCAGATGGAGTTGCGTCATTAATTTTCGGGCAATGTATCGATTTCAGCTAAGTTTCAGCTAGGGCGAGCAGGTCGATACCATTTTCAGAAATAAGATCGCTTATTACCAGAGGTTTATAGCGTATTGAGCGAGAATTTTAAACGGAAGCGTTAGGTCTGGCCGATGGAGTTACAACAGGCCTGATGAGCAATAACTTTAGAGAGATTTACAGTGAAGCATGTGGGAGTGTGTGTTGAGTGGTTCGAGACAATGCTAGGAATACCAAACGAGCGGGTACTCAGCTCATAGTTCCCGCCCAACGAGCTGCGTCTGAGCTGGCGGTTCCGGCAAACGAGGCGGGTACGGGGTGCTTTTCTTTTATTAATGCATATTTAATAAATCTAACAACATTTATATCTAGGAATGCATTTGATCTACGATGAGGAAGCGATAGCAGCTGCTGATGATCATAACTAACAAGTAGGTTACTAGCCGCCGGGGGAGCTAAGCCAGCTGCCAGAGTGGGAGACCCAGCAGTCCAAAGCAATAGGCGTTTATATGTCCATAGGCAAGTAATTTCTTACGCCCAACAGGTGAAATAACAATCAGAATAACTTTAAAAAGGTCTTACCTGTATCCTTTCCGAATACAATGTTCGCAAGAACTTCGGTTTTTGGAATAATTCTGCAACGACGACGAACGCACGTTGGAGCTCTCTATGTCAGGAGGCGAGAATGATTGCACAAGCCGGTAGACCTGCAAGCACTGAGTTAGAGAAGTCAAGGCAGGAAGTCACTAATCCATGGACCAACTTAGATTTTATATCCCAGGTCAAATTAAGCCCACGTTTTAGTGATGTTATGTTGCTGCAAGTAGGCACACCTAATCTGAAGCTAATTTAGTTGTCTAATGAAATGTCACTTAATTTTGAAACACCACATTTCGTCTTCAAAAAAAAACTGCCACATTCCTGAGGCTAATGAATCAAGTCATCCACGGACGAAAAGCCTTCGCTGGCTCATATTAAGAGGACCTGGTGTTACACAGAAAAACCCCAAAAGAATACTTTGATCCCCAGAAGGAAGTATAAGAGAGACTGTCTCAGGCACGCCTCACGGCCAATCCGATGAAATGTCAAATGGCTATGCCTCGTTACTCGTATCTTGGTCACACAGTTGGAAGAGAATCTTTACAGCCGGTTCAGAACAAGGTACAAGCCGTCCAAATGTTCCTAAGGCTGATAACAAAAACTCACGTCCTAGCCTTCTTAAGACTCATCGGGTACTACGAGAGATTTATACCGGAGTATGCGGCTGAAGCTTCGGCTCTTACTGACTTATCCCGCAAAGCAGCCCCATTTAACGTGTGCTGGACAATGCGGACACCAGCAAAAAACCGTTCCAGACCTTCAAGGACCAGCTTTGTTCAGCACCCATTCTGCAGAACCCGGACTTCTCCAGAGAGTTCTTGCTCCAGATGGATGCATCCGACAAAGGGATTGCAGCTGTCTTACGCCAGCTGGACAATAAAGGAGACGACCATATGGTCGCAAACTATGGTAAGAAGTTGTTACCTTGGGTAGAAAGATACTCTACGGTCGAGAAGGAATGTCTGACGATAAGGCAAGGCGTGAAAGCTTTTGAAGTGTACCTGCTAGGCCATCAGTTCATCGTGGTAAGAGACCAGAGGTCGCTGACCTGGTTGGATAGCTTTAAAGAGAGCAATAATTGGGCTGCTCGCTCGAGTCCGTCCCTTCAACCCTTTTTATACCTTTAAAATATTGGCATTGTTGCATAAAATATTGCAATAAACCATTGGTGTTGTTCATCGGCTGGCTGTCAAATGTATGAACCGAACTACGGAACATACCATCTAGGCTGGAATTTTCAATATACCAGTTCAGGACGTGGTAATCATCGGTGATCACAAAGTACATTTGCATGGCGAGATTGGGTAGACTGTGCGAACCGTGATATGATTAAGACCACACTTATGAGCCTTGGGAGACCAGTGGCTTCAGTGACTGCAATAAATTAAATGCTAAAGGCTTCAGATACCTTATCAAAGTAAATGTTGAAGTAACCCATGACGAGAAAGGATCGAGTTTTTACACATAGAATCGTAGTGAGATTGAAGAAGTTTGATTGTTGTAAGTCTTAGCTGCAACTGAATGCCAGTGACCGTTCACTGGTGTCAATATAGTGACCGATAGACTACTACCACCATCGGTAGCTTGTTGTCGGCAGAAATCAGTGCACTAGATTCAAAAGACTGATTCGCTGGTACTGCAAAGGCCTTGTAGCCGGATTTAGAGCTCAAAAATATAGCAACCACCTCCCGTTTTGATAGTTCCAGTCGCTATAGCACACTATGGTCGGGCGCTTGCTTGTCATGACCTTAATGCTGAAGTCTTGGGTTCGAATACTGCGGTGGTAATTCAGAGTCACTGTTGCAAGCACTGGGGATAGCCATAAAGTTTCTTATGTCCGTATAGAAAAGAATGTGGTAAATCAGCGAGTATTTTTTAGTCGTGTGAAGGAACGAGAAACCAATCGGGGACTCTTCTTAACTTACCAGACAGTTAACCGATTTTACCGAAGTTTCAGTCAAGGTGAGCAGGTAGAGACAATAACAAAATAAGCTAGCTGATTACTGGGTGCCTATTGTACATCGGGTGAAGATTCAAAAGACAAGTGTTTGGATGGGCAGACGGAGTTAGCATCTGGTAAAAGGCTTCAAGATCACTCAGAAAAATTTACAGCGATGCTTATGGGTAACGTGCTGAGCTGCTTGATGCAATTCTAGGAATATCAAAAGAGCTAGTACTCATACAACAGTTTCCGCCCGACTCGCTGTGTCTACGTTGGCGGCCCTGGCCGCAGCTGGGGCTCTGGTTGGCTTTTCTTTTGCTCATGTGCAAACTACTAGCCGCCGACGTATCTAACGCCTCCACCAGCACGGGAGGCCCGGGAGCCCGAAGCGATCAGCTCTGATATCAGCCCTGGGGACATAATTTCAGAGGCGCTGGGTCACAGCACAAACAGCTAAGCTTTAAACAGGTCTTGGCTATATATTCTCAGTCGCTGACCCTGTATTTTTATAAATTTCTTTCCATGAAAAATGCACGGTACGTTGGACCACGACTTCGACGCAAAATTCGAAGCACTATGGCAAACTATTTGGAGCAACAAAATTCTCTCCAGCATTCCGAGAGGAAGGGATGCCGTAAAAAATGAGAAGGTAACAAACTTAATGAATTCGGACTTAGCGTCGTAGCTTTTTATATAGAGACGGAACGGCACTCGAGATGATGACACTTGGTACTAATAAGTCTTAATATCATGCTGTTGTCGTTAAAAAGGTAAGTTGCACATAATGATTCGCAATGACGTGTGCCATGTCATTGATCGATTCGTATCAAGCTGGTAGACAAGCTCTGACCTTGAGCTGATGGCATAACAAAAAATCCTAGCTGATAAAACAGCCTCTTTTTATATGGCGACAGAAGAGCCTTTATGGCTATCAAAACCGCTTGCAGTGGCGGTAAAGTATCGCCTGCCGCGGGATTCAAACCCGCGACCTTGGGATCGAGGTCGTGAAAGCAACCGCATTTCCGAGTGTGCCATTACGGCATAGTTGCTGATGTGCGCGTGTTGCTCAGTCCAATTCACTGACAGCTGCCACGTTCTGGACGAGTACATTCAAACCTATTTCGGAACAAAGGGCAGTATGAGCAATCTGCCGAAGAAAGCATTTAAATGCAGGTTGATCATACTCTACGATCGGGCTCAACAGAGGTTCTTTGAAGACGGATAAACAAAGAGAACATGGAGACGAACTTCCTTAGAGCGCCCAGTGAATGTAACTAGCATGACGTGCCCGCAAGGCAACCTCGCTTGAAGCGACTCTGGGACCAAAGAACAGCAGCATTCAAACCACAGGTCCCGAACACAGCATCGCGGTCTTTTGAAGCTATGCCAGAAACGCTATAATGCAAATCAAATAGGAATTTCGCGAAAATTGAGGCTGCTAACGCTTATATGCTTGCAACGTAAAAGTGGATGCTGCAAGGTAGTCAGTAGTGGTACTAAAATCGTATGACTGCAAATACAAAAAAACTAGATGTATTATCTCTTTAAGTCACAAAATCATCGTCAATGCATCATATATAGTCAGAAAATCATCCAGGTAGGCCATTGGTTCGACATTTGGCCTTCGGAGCTGAGTGGAGAAATCAAGCAACTTACTGTGCAATTTAATCTAAATTGGGTATGTATGTTAGGTATTGGCTCGAAGTCATCTCCTAAGTTCATGTCCACGTTTCTTCTACTTAGCCCATTACGTCCTCCGACTAATAGCAGCACTGACTGGCTAAGGTGATGTTCTTGGTAGTGCCCGACGACTGTCGCATCAATCAGAGGATGCCACGACGCCTGAAACGTATTCGAGACAAAGCTGCATACAGAAGTAGGCAGTTGATACGTTGCCCTTGTTCTGACTTAACAAGCTACGGATATAGCACAGTCCTTGTAGGTCCGCCATTTCAGCATGTCACAAAAGAAGCACTCTTTATAAACACATCAGTCTTATTTTAAGATCTCCCTGATTTGTCAATGACATAAAGGCAAAACGCCTAATAAGCCACAAGCGGTAGAACTATTTCACGGATTGATAACAGCAATAATTAACGTCAAACCAAAATATCACGTCATTCAAATCACTGCCAACTTACTAGTGCTTCTGCAGTGCTTTAGCTGCAACTGATGACCAGCACTATGCAACGTGATAATTAAACACGTCTGCTTTACTCTTCTGCAAATCGATATGTCCTCACTTGTTTTTCGGTTTTTGCTTTTCTTGATTGTGAAGTTATGCTAGCCAATAAGCTATAAAAATAGGTTTGATCGAGATTGAAATGTGATATTCTTCTCAAACCAGAATGGGTCTGAACAGAAATCTGCCAAAAACTACATTTACACGTTAAAACTGCCAATAGTGCAGAACATTACTCATGTCGAATATTTTAAGTGCCAGTAAATACAACCTGCTCGCATAGGGCATACGAAAAAGGAGGATCGATAGCAATGATTGCGTTTGAAATAATCCATAACTAAAAATTCACAAAGGTACACGGCTGCAGACATCATGGTGGTATATATTGGAACCAAAGAATGCTGAAAATCATGACTCCAAAGATTATCATGACATTAGCCGAGACTCATAGTCTCTCAAGACTCTCAGATCTCAAGACTCAAGTCTCATACATAGTAAGTAAGGAACTCTATAAATAATATAAATAATCAACAAAGAAACTTACGTGACGGTTGCACACATACCTTCATCGGCGCCACGTTGAAAAGAGACAAGCACAGGTCCTCATAGATATCCTGGTTATAATGCCTGAACGTAAGCTCCTGATTCCAGGCAGAGCCGCTGAAAACCAGAATTTCGTCGTTCTTGGTGGTGGTTAGCAGGCGGCAGCCATCGGTTTTGATGAAAGACGCCAAACGAGAAGCAATTTATGAGCATTCACAAGCTCAGCGTTCACTTGGAGGCAGCAGAGTCCGAATGAAACAGGCTGATTTTCAGGTTTTATTTGAGATCCTATTAACTCATGGAACACTTGATGCTTTCAGACGGAGCTGGGATCCAAGATTGTAAGAGTGTAATCATTTGGGATTCTCTCTGCGAATGAGTCGACGTTTGCTTTGGTCAGAATTAATCAAACCGAGTTGGAAAAGAGTTGAATTTAGATAGAAAACGGATTGAGATAGCTACGAATGGGTATACAATGTGAGTTCAAAAATAAGTGGCAAGAATTTAGAAATCTTTTACATTCTAAATATTAATTCAACGGAGGTTGGTGTGCAGTTACTTAGCTGTGCAAGTAACCAATGACACTAAACCTGACAGCCAAGATAGCTGAACTTCTCCAAGGTTGTCTAGACGATGCACAAGTTGAGTCGACATAGTCAGCAAGGTTTTCTTATGTCTGATTAACATTTTGGCCGATTTAATTAGCGACTTTTTTTTCGTCGTACAGTTTACGTTGCGTATTACAATCCAAGATTTACCGCCAGGACAACATTCTTTTCTATAGCTGACCGACTATGATATGCTGAAAGGCTAAGAGGGATTAAAAATGACTGCACAAAAATGACACACAACATAGCACATGCTTGGAGGTTACATAGGAAAAATTGAGTTGTAATCATTAAAAGGTCGATGGACGGGTCGATAACAAACAAACCTCACTTCGAGTTCTGGCAGGCTGAGCTTTTCTAAAACAAAAAATCAAAACGTAGGTATGCAAAAAAGCAACGTAGTGACTGTGCTGCTATCGCCAACAGATAAGTAATTGAGAAAGATTTAGTGATTAGTATTATCCCCTGCTTCAGATACAACCACTAGAACTAGCAGAAGGACACTACTCAAGTCAGCATTACTGGACAGGCCGTGGTACATTGACAGCCGAGAGCTGACTACTAAGAGTGGCCAGACCCTGACTGTAGGATTCAATGGTTTCAGGCAAGAGCTTCAATGTTCGGCCGCTACCCTTTCCATTGACCTCGATAAGAATCACACAATTTGAAATAAGTAGAAGTTGTAAGCATACTTGTGAGGTAACTTGATTAGGGAGGCCGTAAACGTTTGGAGGTCGACCTAACGAGAGACAAAACCACCTGAGCATCGGTCGCCCCTAGAGCGTTTGCTCGGGATGAGGCGTGGGGGTCAATAGCTCTCAGGGAATGACTCGGCAGCACGGTACAAAAACCGTGCAGCGGCGGCATCTTCAGGGTCATCCATCTATGTCAAACTGCCACTAGCTGCTGGAAGGTCCTTTACGAAGGATGGCTCGGCAGTGCAAAAACAATACACGCCTGGAATATTAGTTCTTCCGAAGGAGTACATGGGCGGAAAAGGGAATGAGACGGCTAGACCCCTCTAAACTGGCAGTCATCTAGAGTGCGTAGACTGGTCTTGGCTGGCGTGGCTTCTGATAATCAATTTGTTTTTAACCATGGACACTTCTTGCTAATTATTATGTTATTTGGGCAATGCGTTTTTGTAATGAGGGGAAACTAAATACCAGCAAAAGAAATTAGGCAGGAAGAGGTTATCTAGGCTCATTTTACCTAACGTGCAAACATTGGAGCAAATAAAAGGTAACGTTTCCAACTGACATTGTACACATCACACTGGAAAAAGGGTGGGGTATGGTATAGCACGTTAGGTGGCTGATTCAATATTAACTTGTCCATTAAGTAGGCATAGCTAACTTATGTAATGTAATTAAAGAAATTCCAAATTTCTAGACGTCACGACAAGCATATCAATGCAGAAGCCAGGCTGAATTTCAACTGACGTTGCTTTAGTCGATCACCAGACTCACCGCTGTTAACTTCAATGTCTCGCCAGAGTTCACAAAGAGCCCTCGAGCTGTCTTTTATGTTCCGACAGTCACAAAGTTTAATCGTACGATCAAGGGATGAAATGCGCAGCAGATTCTCGCCATTGGAGCCGAACTCCACGTAACTAATCTGTAGATAAAAGGAGAGCAACATTCTTGGAAAATATACCCACACGCTTAGTATATACATACATACATGCATATACATATATATATATATATATATATATATATATATGATACAACACCCTCAGCTTAGCTTACTCAATCTATTTCTGAGCACTTTACATTTGCTGCAACTGAAAAACATTCGAAGTTTTGTATATGCTCAATGAACAATGAGAATAACTTGATGAGGGGTGACATGCATAGGGTCATGCAAAAATGGTTAGTACCAGCAAGCAGTGTCAGAATGCCTAGGCATATAAAGGACGAATTACAGCGACCCACTAAATGCCACCATAAAACTATGTATACCCATACATTATACACATACAATCATATATATATATATTTATTTATTTATTTATTTATTTATATATTTACTATTGATCCAGTCAAAGACCAGTAATTGATATAAACGTTGCTTTTACTGTAGGTATAGTTATCTCAATAAGCTCTGGTCAGTTCGTCCGATATCAGAGGTCATGATTCCCTTTGAAAATGAGAGCAAGTAATTCCAACGGCATGAGCTATCAAATTTAAAGCGAAGTGACGTTAGGCCGGGAGAATTATAATACACAATAAATCAAGCAAATAATGAATAACTAATCACTAATTATGCCTACCGGCTAAATTCCAAGAGAACTGAATTTGCCTGCATGTTGGAGATGAGTTACGAGAATATATACATCCCAGTTACGGATTTTTGTGTCATCATGGACAAGCTGACGAGGTTGTTTGCAGTGGGTATGGCAATGCCATGAGCTTTATTTACCTCCTTGTCATGCATGTTTGTTGACAGATCTTGTGACCCTGGTCAGATATTAGTACCAAGGTTCCCAATGCGTCTCCAACAGCAACGACATTTGAAATGGCATCTGCACTGTGGAACTTTCTCCTAAGCAACAACAAACGTTCAGTGGAATATTAAGCGACGGCAGCTCATTTCACTAGGTGACTCACAGTATGTATCTGTAGCAGGACGAAGCTCACTCCTATCATAGTCAAACATTAAACATCATGTAGATACCCACCGGATATCATTCGTCGGGCAAAAGACGGATGACGTTCCGCGGCCTATATCGTGAATCATCAGATCGTTGAAATTTGTTGCACTCAGCAGCATTTCTTCGTTCGTCGGCAAAAACTTGATAGCCCGTGTAAATTTATAATTTTGGTCCTGTAAACTCAGCCAAACACTAGTAATCCAGGACAATGCACCTTCAACGTCCATCACGATCGGATATAACTTAACAAGGATGAACATTCAAATTGATTCGTAGTTTGCCTGGGCAGAAATTTATTAATAACAACGAGGTAAGAGCCTCATTCTAAATAAACTGCAAGCATAGTTTAATGGATTTTTGAATGAAGAGCCACGGGGAAGCTAGAAGAAACATTTTCAAGGCCAACCCTAGCGTTTCTACGTAATCTAAGCAGAGTTCTTTATACAGTCTGTAAAGAAGCCTAATATTGCTTGAGCTAAAGATGGCCTTTACACTTCAATTTACAGTACGGAATAACCTCTCAGTAACGCCTATCCTCGCACCTCGTTCCCTTATTAAAATTAAAGGGAATGCGTTGTACTCCAACTAGTACTATAATTCTCCCGAAAATTTTAACAGAACCAAGAGCAGCTTCTAAGCGATACCATTAGACGACATAGGTTACACCGTGAATCCTTTCAGAAGATTGTGCATCTTGAATCTTTTCACGAACGAGCTCTCACTTATAATGATTTCAGAACTCAAATATAATTGCACTCGTTTTAAAGTCTAATAATCGCGTATTCATGAGCAGTTTACTTGTGGCAATTTTAATATCCACTTAATAATTACATGCAAGAAATGCTGCATATCAGCCCAGGAATAATAGTAATTTGTTATTTGTTTAACCACGTTCCTTATCTCTCACGCTTTTCTCTTAGTTGGATAATTTTTTACAGCTAACGGTTGATCAATAACACAGAATGATGTTTTTACGATAGTTCATTGGTCTCGCCAAAGCCAGGCACGAAATCATTAGATGAATTGTACCACCTGTTTCAGCCTCTTTGAGCCATCAGGTCCTCCAAGAACCATAACAAACTGTTTCATCTTTACACTTAAAGACCATTCATAACAGAAGTCTTCGCTCCGTTGCTTCTAGACTGGAGAAGTAACTCCCACTATTACAAAGTAGCGACATTTTTGTTCAATTGCTGACCGTGGTAAGACATTTCCGGCAATCCTGAGCTTTCAATTCCATGCTACTCACTTTCTCGACAGTCTTAAGATCTTATCAAGGCTTCTTAATTTATATTTTTTGCATCGGATGAACTCGGTTAACTAAAACAGGCGCAGCGAAATCCTAGTAGAGTCGCAGTAAAACAACGGACGCAAGGAATGATTCATGTGGATATGGTGAGACTTAAGTCCAGTAGGCTAGATGATAAAAAAATCCTATTATCGGTTAGATTCAACCTTTCGTCCCTATATATCAGCTTAGAAACGTGAGCAAAATAATTTTATTCAGAACAGAATGTAAGCAAAATACATAATATGTCCCGCTTAACCTATCGGTCGTGGTATGTAACCTACTAACCTTGGGTGGAAAGCACTGGATGATTTGAACTTTCAAACGTTGACTGTTTCAAGTGATTTTGAATATTTACCTCTCTGAGGGCGTGAAGTTTACTTGTACATGTGCTTATTGTTGCTTATTACTCAATTATCTTATTCTCAACGGAATTCTTCTCAGTGACTTCTAGACTGGAGAAATGACTACCACTATTACATCAGGGCGACATTTCTTGTTGATTTTCTTACCGTGGCAAGTTATTTCGAGCAATCCTAAGCTCCTAATTCCATCCTATCTACTTCATCGACTGCCTTAAGAACTTTTCAATGCTTCTCGTGTTCCATTCTTTGCATCGGATGAAGTCGGTTACCTTAAACGTGCCTACCAAAATTCTAGTGGACTGACAGTCAAGAGACGAGTGCATGGCCTGATCTGTCTGGATTTTGTATTATTTCAGTATATTAGGCTTGCTGCTAAGCAAATTTTATTATCGCATAGATTCAATCCATCATCAGTATATCAGCTAAGAAACCTCGGCTAAATAAATTCTATTCAGTGCAGAATTTAAGCAAATTACACAGTACGTCTTCCTTAACTTAGTGGTCGTGATAAGTAGTCAACTAACCTCGGAGGGTGAGCACTAGTCGATTGGAACTTTTAAACAATGACTGTTTTAAGCCATTTTGAATATCTACCTCTCTGAGGACGTTAGGTTTACTTATGCATGTTTTCATTTTTTTTCTTATCACTCACACTTTGTAAAAAAAAAAGCCTCCACACCCTTACCTCGTAATGAATAATGTCAGGAGATGACTCCTTGTCGACATTTCACAGTACCAGTCCTCCGTTCGAGGAAGAAGCTGCCAATACGTTAGCCAAAGACGGGTGCCAGGTCAAGGCTGAGACGTAGCCACGCTCAAATGAAAAACAGGTTGGGGCTGATTTTCTTTCTCTCAACTGACAAATCAGGGGCATGTGCAGAGCCTGCAATGCAAGACTAATCACGCCATACCCCTGCATCCGTCGGCAGGTCTTGTATAAATCACGTCCCAAGAAACTATCCATGACGTACAAGAAGCTATTAAAGGAAAAAAATCTATGCAAACGTTGCTGCCAAGCACATTTAGAAGGTAATTACCAATAGGAATAATAATATGCATTTTCGAGAGATGAAGCATGATGAATTGCCGTCTAGGCATAAATTATTTTCCTTTCTCCCTTGGGTTTCTATTTTGCTCCAAGTGCTGATTGGCATGGAGGTTCCAGCAGGTGGCAAAAATATATAAACTACTCCCCTCCAGTAGTAACCATCTAGAAGCTTCGTTGTCGGAGATTTCTCATACTAAAGTTAACATTAACCTTCAGAAAGATGAGATTCTATATATCTATCTATCTATCACGCTCAAATAAAAAATAGGTTGGGGCTGATTTTCCTTCTCTCAACAGACGAATCCGAGGCATGTGCAGAGCCTGCAATGCAAGACTAATCGCGCCATGCACCTGCATCCGTCGGCAGGTCTTGCACATAACATGTCACCAGAAACTATCGATGACGTACAATAAACTTTTAAAGGGAAAGCGAGCCAAACAAATATTGCTGCCAAGCACATTTATCAAGTAATTACCAAATAGTATATTATTAAGCATGACGGCAATTCTCATATCCCTAGCAGTAGAATACATTTCAAAGGCAATACGCTGACAAGGTAAATTATAAACTGTGCAGTTGCAGGTACATTCTAACATCTGAAATGTCATGACAGGCAAATCCACACTTAGCCGCCGGCTACTTATGCTAGCTGCTAAATGGACAGAGCTCTTTCTTTGCAAGGTACAGAGCGGACGGAAACTGTCTGAGGTGGGAATACATGATTGAAACTAGCTTATCCTTGCTGCATATCGATGAACTAGCCAGTTAATACGTAAAAAAGGTAGCAGTTGCGTGAGCGCTCGAATGAGAGCAGCAGATAAGCTGGCTACAAGGGCTTGCTCTTGAACGTACGGAATTGCTCCTAGTCTTCTTTCCACTCTGCTCCCTCCCATCTTTCCTTCTCTTTACCTGCTCATCCAGTACGCAGCCACCTTGTTCCTCTCGTTAACAGTAGCTTCTCTCAAGTCATCGCGTCTTAGAAGAACCCGACACTTACAAATGACGTTCACAGATCATGGATTAATTTACAGATCAGGCTTTTCAGTCTTGAGCGGGCGTTATCTCGAAAATTGACACTGTGGAGCTCTGTGCTGTTATTTCAGTGTGCACTCCATCAGTATTTCTTAACTGCACGAAGGAAAATCGAAACCTTGCTGTCGTTAAGATGTTGTAAAGGCGAGTATATAAAAAGTGCTAAGGTGTTTCCTATCAGCTTCCCATTTAGTGTTGCCATCTAATTTTTTGGTAATCCGACCTTAGGCCGTCAAGCTGTAACTACAATCAATTCTCTATCCACCGTAGGTCAACCCAATTCGTGCAATTTATGACGCCCTCTCATGACTAGTTGACATTTGAAAATAACCTGAAATCTCACCAGTTCCGGATCTTCGTGAATGGCTTTCGGCTTGTTAATGCCCACTGATAAAGTATTTTCCCACTACCAGCCGCGTTAAATGATTCATTTGTAGCAAAACTAAACTGCTTAAAAAGACACTAAGGGGTACACTACTTGTTGGGCATTTCATACAATTTTTGGATATATTGTAATTATGTTACCTCTGAACAAAACAATTGCTATCGTTAACCAAGTTATATGGTGCCTCCAGCACGTTCTATTTCCCGATTATTTAAAAAGCAGTCTCTTCCTATTGTGATTATTTACTTCAAAAACTTGATGATTCCAAAATATTCTCAAACGATTTATTTTTTTATCGTTAACTTCTATGAAAAAAAAATTTTGTAACGGAGTCTCTGTTCTGCTAGCTCAGTAGTGGCATTTAGCGTCAGGAAAGAAATCACCAGATGAAGCATTTGCTGGTAGCTGGATAATATATTTTATTTAAAGCGCTAATTGTGTTAGCAGTAACTTCAAGAAAGGAGAATTTTTCATTTGCTGGAGTCAAAACATGTACTCACATCAGCTTTCCAAGCTAAACTACTGATATCGTCCTGAAGTTCACATTCTAATAATAGAAGACGGGTCCTTTGGACCCTGTTCCCACTGCCTTGCTCCTACGTTGAATTGATCTGCTGCTGCCGTGCATAACTAATAACCAAGTGCCTAGAAAGAGATTGAGTTCTCTGTGGGCGCTTTATCAAGTGCGTTATTATTATTCTTACTGTCATTATTTTATCATTAGTTTCAGGTCATGTCGCAGAACCTTTAAAAATAGCCGTAGTTAGGCCACTAGTCAAGAAAGCGACACTACCCAGAGAGAACTTAAGCAGCTATTGCTCAGTCTCCCCTCTACCATTCCTATCATAGACACTTCAATGGGTCGTGGAAGACCAGATAAACTCATATTTAGAAACTTCAAACCTTGCTAGTAAGTTCCAGTCTGGCCTTAGAGCTAATCACTCCACAGAATCAGCCTTGCTTAGAATGTCCAACGCCCTACATGGGAATGCAGATATGGGAAGAGTATCTGCTTGTTTTGCTCGATTTTGTGGCAGCTTTTGAAACTGTCGATCACCAAGTTCTTCACGACCGCCTTTCATCTCATCTGGGCAATCACTCGCACTGCCATGCACTGGTTCGGGTTCTATTTCAGTGGGAGAATCCAGAGTATTGACGTGAATGAACCAAAATCATCCGAGGTATTTCTGAAATATGGGGTACCTCAGGGCTATGTGCTAGGTCCGATTATTTTAACAGTTTGTACTCTCGCTCTTGCTGATGTGATTACAAAGCACAATCAATGCTTTTATGACACTCAGTTGAACCTTCGCTTCGATCCCTCCAATGCCATCGAGCACCCTGAATTCACTAAACTCCCTTGCTCCGTGTATTGATGACATCTGCTCATGGATGATGCAATTCTTTTAAACTGAAAGATGTTGCAACTAACTTATTAGTTATGGGCGACCTAAGTGTATTTTAGAAATTGTAAAGGCTAGCTCCAAAAATCTGCTTTGCCAGCATGTATAATGATAAATTAGCACGAAATCTAGGTGTCATGTTCCAAAGTGACCTTTCGTTAGACGACCATATTACCTCCACAACCAAGTCTGTCTACTTTCAGATACATAACATCGCTAAAATTCGGACTTGTTTAGATAAGGATACCACGTCCAAGTTGGTCCGTGCATTTTTGATCACCCGCCTTGACTTCTGTAACTCACAGTTTGCTGGCCTACCGACATGTGCAATCAGGCGCTTACAGCTGGTGCAAAACTCTGCAGCTGGGATTGCCTGTCGTGAGCGTAGCAGTTACCACCACACACCACTTCTCGCAGACCTGCACTTGCTAACAGTCAAGCAAAGGATCCACTTCAAGGTTTCTTCGCTCAGTTTTATCTGCCTTCATTCCTTCGCTCCAGCCTATCTCGCAGATCGACTCAGCCACCAGGCCCAGCATCGTACAACCCACTTTACTGAGTCCAACATTTACCAATAGCTCGTACAAGCCTCAAATTCTTCGGGGACCATGCATCTAGTTCGTTTTCTCCCAAAGCCTTAACCTCACTCCCAACTTGCGTCGCAACATACCCCTACTTGACCACATTTAAAAAAGAACTTAAAACACACCTATTTAGTGCAGCTTGTATTAGGTCCCGGTGATTCGTCCTACATGTGCTTATGCGCGCTGACACTGTCAGAAGCCAGCAAATGTAAAGCGCCTAGAAAGAGATTAAGTTCTCTGATGGCGCTTTATCAAGTGCAATATTATTGTTATTATTAATGCTGCCACAAACCACACTTGCATTCTGACCCTGTGCATGTCATCCCTAACATTGTTACTCATGTTGTTTATCACGCATGACATTACTCACCATTCAGTCGAGTTTCCCTTTGCAGAAAATGTAAAGTGCGTGGAAAGATATTGTGTTCTCTAAGGGCGCTTCATCAAGTGCATTATTATTGTCATTATTATTATAAACTGGTTGATGGCGAGCTATTAGACGCGACTGGATAAGAAACGTTGCGCTGCTGTTCAGTCAACCATTGCAAGGTGAAAAAGAGAATCACCTCCAGTGGAAATGAAGTGTGCCAACAGCGATCCATCGTACACTGTTCGAAATCGAACAACAAGCAATGCAAGTGTTCGACATTTAGGCCAGCTTACCAGTCGCTCTTCCTGTGGGTTTTCAGGACGCGGCCCGGCTTCCCGTCTTAGCAAGGCAGACCATAGCTCTAACCTTCCTGGCGGCGTTCTTCTACCTGTATTATCTGCTGAGCGATTGGCTTTCTCGGTCATCGACCATAATAATAAGAATAATATTAATATTATTACTTTATTATTATTACGTTTAAGTTGATGGTACCTTAGCCCAGACGCCTTCGGCCCTGGTAGTACTTCCGACCCAGCCTAATCGTGGGATAACTCTCGATGATGCCTAAAACGTCTGTTTCGCCACATCTCGATGGACGGCCTGGACTTCCAGGTGGTGTCAAAAAAACACCTTTCATAAATAAATCCTAGCTGATTAAACAGCCTCTTTTGTATAGCGACAGCAGAGCCTTTACGATCTACTACTCTCCTACTACCGACTATGGCACATCCTTTTCAGCGGTCCTGAGCTGCTACTTCTATGCTACTCACTCCCTCAACTGCTCTCCTGATTCTGCTATGCTTCCCACTTACTCTTTGTTACGTGAGACGAAGTCTGTTGGCTACCGAATGCGTACCGAAAGCCGCTTAGGCTGTGAGTGAGCTATACAAAACTCTCCTACGTAACACCCACGTGGTCTTTATAAATTTGTGGAGTTACAGACGGAGATACATTACATTACCTCATCCAGACTGCCTCATCCAAACTGGGGCCTCCAGGCCGCGGCCTCCAAACCGCCGCCTCCAGACGGCCGTCTTGAAGCTGCCATATCTGCTATCATATTCATGGCCGCCGCAGAGTCGAGTCCTGGCCGCCGCAGAGTCGAGTCCTGGCCGCCGCAGAGTCGAGTCCTGGCCGCCGCAGAGTCGAGTCCTGGCCGCCGCAGAGTCGAGTCCTGGCCGCCGCAGAGTCGAGTCCTGGCCGCCGCAGAGTCGAGTCCTGGCCGCCGCAGAGTCGAGTCCTGGCCGCCGCAGAGTCGAGTCCTGGCCGCCGCAGAGTCGAGTCCTGGCCGCCGCAGAGTCGAGTCCTGGCCGCCGCAGAGTCGAGTCCTGGCCGCCGCAGAGTCGAGTCCTGGCCGCCGCAGCAGAGTCGCGAGTCCTGGCCGCCGCAGAGTCGAGTCCTGGCCGCCGCAGAGTCGAGTCCTGGCCGCCGCAGAGTCGAGTCCTGGCCGCCGCAGAGTCGAGTCCTGGCCGCCGCAGAGTCGAGTCCTGGCCGCCGCAGAGTCGAGTCCTGGCCGCCGCAGAGTCGAGTCCTGGCCGCCGCAGAGTCGAGTCCTGGCGCCGCAGAGTCGAGTCCTGGCCGCCGCAGAGTCGAGTCCTGGCCGCCGCAGAGTCGAGTCCTGGCCGCCGCAGAGTCGAGTCCTGGCCGCCGCAGAGTCGAGTCCTGGCCGCCGCAGAGTCGAGTCCTGGCCGCCGCCGCCGCAGAGTCCTGAGCAGAGTCGAGTCCTGGCCGCCGCAGAGTCGAGTCCTGGCCGCCGCAGAGTCGAGTCCTGGCCGCGCCGCAGAGTCGAGTCCTGCGCAGAGTCGAGTCCTGGCCGCCGCAGAGTCGAGTCCTGGCCGCCGCTGAGTCGAGTCCTGGCCGCCGCAGAGTCGAGTCCTGGCCGCCGCAGAGTCGAGTCCTAGCCGCCGCAGAGTCCTGGGCGGTTGGTTCACCACGCTCACCTGGAGGAGCTGCCGGTGGGCGCTGCCAGGAGCCGGTCATACTCGGAAATTTTACAAACCGCTACATTTGCCGCACTTTGAGTAAGCAATAACCGCTCGCACAACTTGGTTTCGGATCATCTAGTATAGGCTCTTACGGCCACTGGGCTAAACTGCCTATCGAAAAGTCGCGCCTCCCTGCTCACTGGGGGTCCGCCTTGAGAGCCGCACTTCACCATCGGAAACGCAGCCGACGCGGTAATATTTTACCTAGTGGTGCCGCTCTACGGCAGCAAGGGTGCCCTGGTGGTGGCGGCCCGGGAAAATATGGATAAGTACTAGGTACTTACCCGGTCTTCCCTGACCGACAGCTACCGGTTGGCAGTGGTGGAGCCTTTCACGGTCGGTGCCCTGGGTGGCTGGGGGCCCGATAATGAAGCCTGTCTGGCGGACCTCGACATTTCGCGTGAGGAACAGACAGCATTGCAGCGGCTGTCAGTCTCGGACGCCGTGTCCGTGTCGGAAGCCGTATGGCATCTGTTCCCGAACCGTGAATTTCGGGTAGCCCCTATGACCCCGGCAGGGCAAGGCTCCTCCAGATAAGGTACTATAACTTTCCCTAGTTATTGAATAACTATGTTATATATATATATATATATATATATATATATATATATATATATATATATGTGTGTGTGTGTGTGTGTGTATATATATATATATATATATATATATGTGTGTGTGTGTGTGTGTATATATATATGTGTATATATATATATATATATATGTATATATATATCTGTGTGTATATATATATCTGTATATATATATATATATATATATATATATATATATACAAAATACATTTGCTATAGAGCTCGCAGAGAACTCAATCTCTTTCTCACCGACTGGATAACCGTCGGTCCAACAGAATAATTGCTGTCCGGGTCGCCGATGGCCAGCTCTTAAAGCTGCGTTTTCACGTCAGGCTTTTCTTGAGACCGATGCCGACTTTACTCCTCGTTTGGATGCTTAGATCAAAGATTTGACGGCCGATTTATTCCCCCACACAGCACCTGTTCTCAGCCGGGATGCTGGCATGAAAGAGGGTTTCTTCGGACAGACGCTAAGCCAACACTGCAGAAGATAAGGGTGCCGCTGCAGTCACTATTTAAGAGTAGTATAAACTGGAAATATATATTAAAGGAAGATAAATATTTCTAAAAGTTTTTTTCAGGAAAGGGAGCAGTACCAACCAATGTTCGACGACGCGAGTGCGCAGGTTCATAATTCTGAGTATCGTTCACTAATACCGGTTTGTTATAATAATAATCATATTTGTACTTTTGATATAGCGTTTTCAGAGAACTCAATATCTTTTTATGCACTTACTGGTATATTTGATACACAGACGCGCAGAGTCTTCTATTGGAAAAGGCTGAAGCCAATTGGTTCCAATGCATGAGCATCTCATAGTCAAGGACTTGCTCTGAACGCCTCTAGATAATTCGAGCCTATGCGCTTCAGCCATTTTATTTTTCCCGTGGGATGTAAGTGATGAGCCCCGTGGGTTTGATTGGTTGGTGATAACAGCAAGGAGCCAACAAGTAGAGACAGATCCTATTTCAAGATAGTTTGCAGACTTGGCTCCTTGCCGCCCCCAAAATAAATGTTCTGACGTATGATGACGTCGTAGTATATCTGTGAAAAATCGGGCCAAAATCTGTGGAGTCTGCTACGTAAACACAGCCTGAGCCATAAATAACCTCACTATTCGGATAATCCTACTTGGCATTGCACCTAAACTAAGCCTAAGCTTATCGTAGCTATTTCATAAGGAGTTCTCAGTTCAATGGCCTAGCTCTTATTTCATGATCGCTGGGTATTACGCGTTTTAAGTTACAGCCTCAAGCAGTCGTAATAGAACATGGTGGATTTTTCGTGGATTATAGTAGTAGCCAGTGTTTTGTCGTCAATTACGGGATGACGGATAGGTGCAGCGGCTTGAAGTCTGATACTTGTAACTACTCACGTACTACAATATTTAGTCCAGATTCGAGCGCTGAGCTACCAATTTCTCGACAAATATTGCCTCACTAGAGGGTATTGCAGTGCCTTTTGGTTATTAATAGCATCCAACAATAAAATCTGTTATGGATGCTGTGTAGATACAGCTTCACGGCATTCAAGATAGAGTATTTCACATTTACATACACGTCCTCTTAGTAACCCGACATTGTTCGCGAGACAAAAGCGTGCCGATAATGAATGTAAGCTCGTAAAAAATAACTTAACGGAATACTGGCTTACATGCAACTTAATTATTGCAGTTGTATCATATAAAATAAATAACACATAATACATTTCAATTTCAAGTTTTCAATTTTAACCATGTCTATAGTAACAGAACGATGGTAATAATAATAATAATAATACATTTGCATAGCACCCTCAGAGAACTGAATCTTTTTCTGGGCACTTTACTGAGGCTGCATATTACCAAATGATTGGTGGTAGCATCTGCAAGCAGCCGGCATAGGTGAGGCGGGACATGTTCACGAAGGATGAATCGTTAAAACCGTCCACGGGCTGTAGGAAACACGGACGTGATCTTTCGTTGTTAACGTTTAGCTTCTCTATCGCACCTCGTTTTAGTTTCTTTGATCCGCCTGGCAGACGGGAGACCAGGAACATTCCAAGTATCCTGACGATGACCTCTTCGCCCCTAGGTGTTTGCTGAGGGAAGACTTGTGACCACTTCACGACCCGAGTCCTTCCGCAGACAAGTCGTCGCCAAGTGCCAGCGGGGACGGAGAGGGTGGGTGCATGGATGCAGTGCTCTGTGAATGCAGGGAGGAGGCGTGTGGCGAAGGCACACCCGTTGGATCTTTGGTCTTTCCTTTCCTGCAAGTGTGACGTGTCTCGAAAAAGAGATTAACTTCTTTGAGGACGCCGTAACAAACGCATCGTCACTAATTATCTCTACTATTATATTGGTCGTGAGCAGATATAGGCATCTCAAAAAATTTGTGTACGTACTGCATGTGATTTAGAAGGCTGAGAGCCTTCAGTGGCAGTTGAAAAACTCATGATTGAGTCACCAGGGGCGGGCTTCAAGGTGGATAAAGAATCAGAGCTGGGATAAGGTCAAATGAATATTCCATCTGAAATGTTAATATTAATAATAATAATAATAATGCACTTGATAAAGCGCCCTCAGAGAACTCAATCTCTCTCTGGGCGCTTTACATTTGCTGCAAAGGGAAATGCAATTGAATGGTGAGTAATATCATGCTGGATAAAAAATGCTACACGGGTTCAAGAGTCTCTGATTTTGTCTATCTTGCTTATATTGAATTTAGATAGCGATCCGGTGTGCAGCGACGATTGCTAGGTTCTAACCATGGAGCGAATAGTGGACATAGTTGATAGTCGATACCAGCATTTTTGGATTCTGCATCTGGGATTTAACTATATCCTATCACATATTATCCTATCACATCAATAAATAATATCATATCACATAGTAATTGTAAGCAGTTTTCAATCCAATCGTTATGAAGTATTTTCAACTGTCATGGTTCATAGTTTACCGGTCATAAAAAAATAATCAAATTTAATTCTTTTGCTGTGTACGGATCATATGTTGATGGCCTGGAAAGAGATTCAGTTCTCTGAGGGCACTATACGAATGTGTTACTAATTTTTATTTGTGAAGCTTAAAATATTCATCCACAACTTTTCCTATTTTTGTGCTTAGTTGTTAAACCTTTCCATTATAGTTTAGGTAAACCGTGAATCGTAGTTGATATTTAGGAATTATATTATTTATTAAAATATGATTTTTTTCATTATTGTTTTCGCACGAAACCAATGGCATCATCAATGCTTAAAGAAACAAGATATGCTGCTGGTAAGTCAATATCATCCTTACCGTGCAAAATTGCTTACTCCTTCTTACAATAGTAATTGATTTGGATGACTAAAAGTCAGTAAAAGCAATTGACACGCTGTGCTACCATGAAGCCATTCACCAGTCAATGGTGGAGAAAACTACGGCACTTTAATAACACAGCTGACAAACAGAACGTGGGCTGTATCAAATACGGACCAAGACTTAGCATATTTGGTCCAATATATAGCAGTCCTTAAGAATCGCTACTGGATGAGCAAGCCATCATGCATACAAATCTCAATACTACTGGCTACTCTTCAAGACAACGCCCTGATTAGCCCTGTGGTGTTAGCGGAGGCCTATTAGCTTAGGTGCAGTCAATCAGCAGTGGTCTGCAGCTCCCGGAAATAGCTGGTTTCCTGAGTCAGTCAGTGCTGCACAGCAGGTCAAGGTGAAATCGACCGGCACAACAAGGTAAACAATAGCAGAGAGCCCATCTCTAAGTTGACAGCATTCCTTATGGAATCCTGTCCCCCAAATTCAAAGCGGCACCTCAATATCTACACTCAAGGAGGCCACGAGTGACTTTATCTTGAAGTTCATATCCCAATCAAAAATGACAACTAACCTTCCAGACATTATGCCCATTGTTCTGCTTTTACGATGCATAGATCTTCTGCTCCCATGCATGAATAACATAATTAGTATTTCATTAGCCTCACGTTATGTCTCAGCACCTTTCAAAGAGGCAGCGGTCAGGTCGCTACTCTAAAAAGCAACATTAGCACAAGAGAACTTGCGTAACTTCCGCCCAGTCTCTCTTTCTTCTACCATTCCTATTAATTACACTGGAACGAGCCGAGGAAGATCAACTGAACTCATATACTTAAACTTCATACTTTGCAAGTAGCAGCCTGGTTGTAGAGCTAATCATTACACAGAGTCAGCATTGGTTCAAGTGGACAATGACCTTCTAAGGAATGCAGATTTAAGTCAAGTCTCTCTGTTTGTTTTGTTCAAATGTTTGGCTGCTTTCGATACAATTTAACACCGAGTCTGTATCGAGCGCCTCTCATCTCGCCTGGGTATCACTGGCACTGCACTACAATGATTCAGGTCATATCTCAGAGCCATCTCCCCGAATTCATCTAGCGGCACAGGTAATGTCCACAATACTAAATCCAAAATCCCGACTTGAATACATGAGCCGTTAAGATAAAAGATAAAAAGATGATAGTGAGCTTAACCAGCAGTCTCATTTGTGTAGCTGAAGAAGAGAGGTGGCCGCTATCAGCCCATTTTGAACAGGCAATACAAGACTTTCTTCTTCCGGATTCGAATGAGCTGGCACCTTACCACTGGGCGAAGAGACAGGCTATATGATGCCTTCGGTGACTGAAAGATCTCCGGTTCAATTACCGTCACCAATTGCATCCCACATTTTTTTGTCGAACACAGCTGCGAAAGCCGCAAGAGGTCTGCTCTCATTGTTACAAAGCTGCTGGCTTGGCCGTTGGAGACTTCCTGCAAACGCGTCGCTAAGCGGAATATAACGGCTTATAGCTCATTGAAGTCAAGCGGTCTGCTAGTTTACAATAATTAGCAACTAAGCCAATTATTGTTCAATAGAATTACTTTCTGATATCAGAGAGGCTCTGCAAAAATACCCTGTAGATTAATTCCAGGAAGGCTAGGAAACCGTAAAAACGTATTAAAGTAATGCTGGCATTCAGTCTGTGCAGCGTTTTCCGGCTAGAGGCTCGAGGTGAAAAACTAAGCCTAGCTTAACTACTGAGTGAGAGCCCAGTAAGACCAAAACCAAGAATGCATGTCTCTACTGAGAAAGCACTCTATTTCGTGACGCGGTCGCGGGTTCGTATCCCGAAGCAAGCAGTTCTTCATTGCCCAATGGCAAGCGGGGTGATGGTCGTAAACTCTCACCTATCACTATATCACAGTGAGAGACTGCTACCTTAGCACACCTGCACTTATTTTACCTCTGAACCAGAGGCTTCAGTCGCTTTCCCGCGGAGCGCAGGGATAAGGCTGGCCTCTTCGTGACTCTGGTCGTAGGGTTACGGTCCTGTAGCGGGCAAGTATTTATCCACTACAAGTGCCGGCATCGACCATTAAGGCTTCCTCTCGCTATATTTATGAGGCAGTTGAATCAGGAAATCTTTGGATTAAACTTGCAGACACATTTTTTTTCCACGTCCGATTTATGTAACCTGAGAGAGCTTCCCTATTTGTTCACGCTCTGCTTGTTCACCCGTGCACGATTCAATGCATGAAGCTGTAGGGGCTCGCGGGCGCGCGATGGTGGCGCGATGAAGAGCGAAGCCCCCTCAAGCGATTGGTGGCGTTGTCGGCGATGGCTGTATTATATGATACACCAGCCGTCGTGCGTGCTGCTCCGGGGCACGAGGTGTTGAAAGGGAGAAGAGAGTGGATAGCGTGCGTGCAGGCCGACGCACGGGCAGAAAGTGAATTGCGCGGCTAGGAATGCGTCACGTGCCGGCAATGAGCGTTCCCGTTGGGTGGACAGAACGTCGGCTGGAGGCGGAACCACGTGACGGCGATGACACGCCCACAAAGCTACCCAGAGGACCTAAAAGTCGTTAGCCAAGAGTTTTTGGTGCCAGTTGCATACAGACTTATTCGCTTTAGGGTTCTATAAAAATGACTAATTATTATTATAATCACTTTTGGCCTTTCTATATTTTGAAATACATTGAATAGTTGTTACTGCAGTCACTTTGTGTTCAGCGTCCCTCCGTTTCTGCCAATTTGGACATCCCAAAATAGGGCCGGCAGCAAAGCGCTCGCTAATTTAGATCGAATCTTTCAGTCTACATTGGCTCTGCAGGTCTAATCTTCTAGGTATATAGTTCTAATTGAAATGGTTTTCCTTCATATATATATATATATATATATATATTGTATATATATATATATATATATATATTGCATATATATATATATATATATATATATACATTTTTGAAAATTCAATGTTCTCCGAACATGCAAAATAATTCAAGTCATCGCTCAATGTCTGACGTGCTGATCTATGGGACAACACAATATTATTTTTGAGTTTGAATCAAAAGTTTTAAATTTATAATGAACGAATATTCACACTTAGAGAAATTGATTATAAATCATCAATATTTATGTTGGTATTGTATTCGTTTTGTAAATGCAAAATACCAGTGGCTCTATCCCCAGTGCTGCCCAATCGTGAGAGAGAGCCCACGTGAACAGAGATACCAATTATGCAAAATTTGCATTAATCTGAAGGATAAAATAAACATAGCTCTTTTGTCTTAAACTTATAAAAAACTATAATGTCATTTCTTTGTCAATTTTCCTCTTAGAAGAAAGATGAACATTAGGGAAAGAGCTGTGAGATTGACCTTCAGTAGGGCTGCTCGCCTGTTTGGTCGGTAGACACTTATATCCACCTTGTAAATCCAAACAGCTGGAGTCATCTATTATTTCTCATTCAAAATCAGCTGGTCCACAATTCTTAGCTGTAGAACTATCGAAGCCTTCAATTTTGTCTTTGCTCAATTAGTATCGTTGCTTTTATTGAGCTACTCATCAATTGCGGTAATTTGATCGGTTCACTCCGCTAATTCTCAAGTTTTGATTGGTTATATATGGAGGAATCAGTAATCATCAATTCACTAGTTTTTTAATTTTTTTCCGAAAAACCAAACTCTGTACATACAACGTCGGATTATACAAATAGCTGGAAGCTAAAAAATTTTTATAAAAACTGCATTTGTTAATAATGCTAAAACCAAATTAATACACTATAAATAATTTTAAAAAATTATTTAAAAAATTAAGTACTGCAATGCACCTGGCCATAACTTGTATGAGACTTTTGGAAACCAGCGCTCTATAAAATTGAAGGAATAATTAACATAATTCTGTATGAAAATGTAAATGGCAATTCCAGCCATTTACGTTTACCTAGCGATTTATTTGTCGAACGCTTGTGTTAGTCATTCAGGCTTTACTCGCATATGTTATCAGGGCAGACCTGAATACGGTAGGTCTCGTGACAGTGTCATTAAATCTTATACATGCACGTAGTAATAAAAATAATAGGACGACTATATTTGCATAGCACCCTTACATAACTTTCTTCATTACTAGTGTGTTTACATACTGGTGAAGGAAGCGTGATTGAATGATTAATGGCAGCTTGCTCAATGTCAAAACGAAAAACACAGAGGTGATATTAAAACGGTCAGCATGAAAATATGGTTAATCATAATTATAATAGTCGTGCACTTGATAAAGTGATCTCACAGAACGCAGTCTCTTTCAAGGCGCTTTACATTGTCTGTAAAAAGAAACTCGATTGAATAGTAAGTAACGCGATGCTTGATAAAAAAATATGAATAACATAGTTATGGGTGACATGTTGCACATTGTCAGCATGCAAGTGTGGTTAATGACAGCATGCACAGTTTCAGCACGCATAAGCATGCGAAGGACGAATCACAGGGACCCATTAAATGCTGTCCTAAATAGGTGTGTTTTTAAGTTCTTTTTAAATGTGGTCAAGTCAGGGGATGTTGTGACGTAAGTCAGGGGTGAGTTTCTGGCTTTGGGAGTATATGAACTGAATACACGGTCTCCACAGGATTTGAGGTCTGTACGAGGTATTGGTAAACTTCCGGAATTTCGAAAAGCTGGTGGTACGATGTTTGGCCTGGTAGGGGAGTACATCTGAGAGGTAGGCTGGAGCCAAAAAATGAAGTGACCTAAAACTGAGCGACAAAATTTTGAAGTCGATTCCTTGCTTGACTGGTAGTAGCTAGTGCAGGTCAGCGAGAAGTGGTGTGATGTGGCAACTGCGATGCTCACGACAGACAAGCCAAGCTGCAGAGTTTTGCACCAGCTTTATTCTCCTGATAGCACATGCCGGTAGGCCAGCAAGCAGTGAGTTACAGAAATCAAGATGGGATGTCACAAATGCATGGATCAACTTGGACGTGGTATCCTTATCTAAACAAGCCCAAATTTGGGCAACGTTATGTATCTGAAAGCAGGCAGACTTGATTGTGGAGCCAATGTGGTCGTCTAACGAGAGGTCACTTTGGAACATGACACCCAAATTTCGAGCTGATTCAACAGGAGATATGCTGGCAGAGCCAATTTTGAGCGTCAGCCTTTCCAATTTCTGAATCACTCTGGCTTTGCCCATAACTAATAAGTAATTTTTATTATTGTTTAGTTTTAAACAAAATTGCTGTGATCCATGTGGCGATGTCATCAATACAGGCAGCGAGGGAGTTGAGAGAATTCGAGGTGCTCGAAGGCAAGGAGGTATCAAAGCAAAAGTACAGGTTAGTGGCAGCAGTAACATTGTAAGCACGAATAAGCATATAAAGGAAGAATCAGGTATACGCAGTAAGTGTATGCATACGTGCATATGCCCATGCTGTTGGTGAAACAAATGAGCGTGGTGAACGTGCCAAGCTCCGCACAGTGCGGCCTTGACATCCATGACTCTGCTTCGCATTACCAAGATAAAAGACCGTTTCGTCGCTGCTTAGACTAGGCAGTAAATGCAGGCGGTAAGTATGGATTGTGAAAATGCCGAAGTCGTTATCTATAATCGAGGAAGCAGCATCAGTTGAAAGAGGAACAATGTCATTTTCTTGCTCGATCAGGTTGATCTCCATCCGGAAAAGAACTGCGAAAGATGAACCGTGTACGTTTTGAGCAGTGCAAACGTAAGTGCCGGCATTCTCTCTCTGTATATTTGGAACTCTAAAAGGCAATGATTTTAATACAAAGAAGTAGTAACGGTTGGGCATGAGGTATATTTTCTTATTGATGAATTGTTTCGACATTACGATCAGTAGGGCTTGCACTGAAACAATGTTGTCGCTGTTGAGAAGTGTCTACAGCAAGAGTTAGTCAACACTTCTCGACCACTTCGATACTACTAAAATTGATCATCCTACACATTTATTTAAGTCTTTGAGCTGTATGCTCATTGATATCTGCCAATCGGAGCGCTTTCTTGACGGCAACTAGCATTACACGCGTCAAAACCGTGCAAAGGAAAGTAATTTTACGTTGTTTATTCGACGCTGCTTAGACTAGGCAGTAAATGCAGGCAGTAAGTATGGATTGTGAAAATGCCGAAGTCGTTATCCATAATCGAGGAAGCAGCATCAGTTGAAAGAGGAACAATGTCATTTTCTTGCTCGATCAGGTTGATCTCCATCCGGAAAAGAACTGCGAAAAGTCATGTCTGGCTTTAGCAACTTGTCTGCTCTCTTTCTCACTGGAGATGGCATCCTAGTGTTCTGTTCTTTCGAGCGAGTTTTCCTTTGCCTGTTTCATCCTACTTAATAAGTCACGCGTCGATAACATGTTTTCATTCGAAAAGGCATATAGTTAGATTGCAAAAATAAACCTTACTAGAGACCAGTAATGGTCACATTGATGAAATTCGGTTAAGCACCCAGCCCTAAAGTTAATATTCTAAGGAAAAATAGCCGAAGCTAATTTTATCGGCAGTGAAGTGAATAATAAGAGACAAGTCTACAGTGATAATTTGAATGCTTATTAAATCTCAGAAAGTCCAACATTTTTGGCAGGGGAGCTTTATTTTCCGCTGACCTAGCCAGTAAGTCTCATCTCATTATATATAATATATATAATTCATCTGTATAGCGTCCCAAGAGAACTTAATCTCTATTCAGGCGCTTCACATATGCCTCCGGGCTAGAGCCCACGACCTCAGCCAGAGCTTAAAGACAGTTGGCGACAGAAGCTTTAGCTCTGCAGGTCCTAGACTGTGGAACTCGCTTCCACAATTCTTACGCAACGACATCTACTCTCCAACTGCCGACTATGGCACATCTTTTTCAGCGGTCCTGAACTGCTACTTCTATGCTACTCACTACCTCAACTGTTCTCCTAACTCTGCTATGCTTCCCACTTTCTCTTTGCTGCGTGAGACGAAGTCTGTTGGCTACCGAATGCGTACCGAAAGCCGCTTAGGCTGTGAGTGGGCTATACAAAACTCTCCTGCGTAACACCCACATGTCTTTATGACTTTGTGGAGTTACTGACGGAGATACATATATACATACATACATACATACCTTGGTCGGGGGCGAGCACCTTAACCGCTGGACCAAACCAGCTGATTGAATTATATCTCATAACTTTCTTAACATAAAAACAGTTTTTTGAAATGCTTGAGTCAGTACTTGGTAGCAAATCAACATTTAGTAGCGTGTATGGAACTTATAAATTTCTGACCATAATTAAATTTATATCAACTAAATAGTACTGCCCGTGAAAAAATACAAGCAGACTTTATTTACCCTTCTCCATCACCTACCAAACGAAGTTTGGTAGGTGATGGAGAAGATGAATGAATGAAGCGTAGTTTGCTTCGCTAATTTGGCCCAATGATTAAGGTGTTCGCCCGGCCGAGGTCGTGTTCTCAAACTCCGTGGCATATGTGAAGCGCCTAAATAGAGAAGTGTCAAGAAAATACTTCTAAAACTTTCCGACAATTGAATATGTGTTTAGGGTACCTTTCGAAAGACAAATATGTTAGAACTGGAATCGGAAGTTCTAGCGACTTCCACATAAAAGAAAAAATAATTATGCAAACCATGTCTAACCTGATGTATACCGAAAGCAAAACCTCTAGAAATAAAAAATTACCGATCTCTGCATCATATGCGACTTGTATCCCAACTTGTCGAAACTTGGTAGATCGAGAGACATGCTTGAAGATTGTTAAGGTGCATTCTTGTGACTTTTTCACCGCTCTATTTCCTGGGTAAGTTGCTGCCTTCTAGATTCCATAAGTCGGCTAATACTTAACGTATTGGATTAAAATTTGGAATGCAAGAACAGCTCTGCTTTTTCGAACTAAGCAATTCAAGTTTCTGATTTAGGCTGGATAAATTTTGCTTTGCACGTCACAAAATGTTCTGGAGCTTTAGTTTCCGCCATCGTGGAAATAAAGAGCAAAATTTATCATATGGCATAAATATGGCACTATGCGAATGAATTATATTTAGGTTACCAATTGAGGCCATAAGGGTCATTGTGCAAAGTTAGCAAGCGGCTCGGGTATAACGCAGTAATTAAAAAAAATTTGAGTTTATTTTGCTGTTTTTCTTTAGCATCAAAATGCCCGATTTTGACTATGAGAGTGCAAGTCGCAGCTATATTCAAAAATTAGCAAACAGCGGCAACCGGGAAATTCTTGCGCCACGCATCTTAGTTGTACCATGAGAGTAATACTTTAAATATTCTACTTGTTGCATAATTTAGGGGGGACATCGGTTAGTACGATTGAATTACAGGCCAGGCTAGACTAGAATAGGGGTAGATACCATGCATGGCACATCTGTCGTCGCCGAGATCATATTGCAGAAAGTATGTTGCAACTAAGCGAACGAATTACATAATGCATGAGAACGCAATTACGCAGAAGTTTGATAAAACGCTTAACAACTACAGCTATGCCAGAATCTTTTTGAAACCTCGTGAAATATAAAAACAATTTATTGAACAAAAGGTTTGAATAGCGGAGCATATATTCCTCTGAGCTTTGCACCGGAGCGTCATTTAACTTCTATACAATTAAGCATAACAATGAAACATGGCAGAATTTTGTCCGAAAATACCGCTTTTTAAGTTAAAAAAAAATATGTTGTCAAGATAACTTTGAAATAAGATGCACTGTCTTACTATTTGATTCGTCTTAAGGTTAGTGACCATTTTCGTCTTTGAACTACTAAGCAATAAATTGTCGCACTTCTGGTTGACCCGGCCTTTCTGACGCTTTTTGAAAGTCAATTGCATACACAGTTTCAAATACAAACGAAAGCTTTAGTTGTACAAAATTCTATGACTCAACTACGGATTCCAGATGTTTGCAAAACGTGGAGAAACCGTTGATGAGGTTCTCTAGAGTGTCTGCTAAATCAGGCATGCAATGCTTGCCTTATTAAGCCTACTCGAGATGCGTCTTCCTGCCAAGCAATAATAACACACTTTCTCCAGCCTCTTATCCTAATGGTCTGGCTATTTGGTTCCATGGCAGATAACAGTCTTCTTATCTATGCAAATTTCTCGTGAGATTTGAGGCAGCTGCGGCACTGGTTCAGTTAAAGTACGTTGGTCAGATGCCATATATTCGCCAGTGGCCTCAAAAATTGTCAGTGACAGATGCACTGACTTTTGAGTTGCATAGCCTATATCCGAATCGGATACCAAGTTTCAGAATTTAGGCTGGCCACCTGGTCTCTGGGTAAACTTCAAGATTCGTTAAACAATGCGCCGACGGTTAACTCTGCCAAACTAGAGATCTTCAAACTCATTGCTGAATGCTAGCATTTATCGGGATCGTATATTTGAAGTAAGAGCTCGAAGCGGCGCGCCGATTAAGCGTCTCGTTTTCTCAAATGCGACAGTCGAAAGAGTAGACAGAGTAAGACAGTTAAAAGAGAGTCGAGCAACAATAAATACGCAGAATTTGGCCATTAGAGAGCTTGGAGTCTGGGCGCACGCCGGTATTAATTAGCCACGACGAGTCTGAAGCTGTCGACGTGGAAGCTGGGAATCGCCGAAAGCGTCGGTTGGCACTTTGGGAGACAGCAAAGAGTGTTCGCAGTCCAGTGAATTTCTAGCTGCTGCAGCTACCGCTGCAAGTTAATTGCAAATTGCACTCCCGTTTTAGAGAAAAGCATTGTAGCAACGTAATAGTACATGCATAAATATCCAAGCAAGTACGCAATGTTCACGTACCGTCAATGACATCGATGGACGGACTAAGTAGCTAACTCGCAAACCTAGCTTTTGTAGGGTTTGGTGTGTATATGATACAGTGTACGTAGGCTGCTGGCCTTACCATTGCAATCCCTGGAGGTTTTAAAAATGGCAAGAGTCTTAGTCCAGGCGGAAGACAGCAGCAGGTGTCATGGCAACCTCAAGCAACTGGGTTACACTGCAGTCGAAGAAATTTAGTTGTGTCTCCTTAGCTGCATGTGCTGTAAGAGCTCCAAAATTAACAGATTCAGAACAACGTTCTTACTCTGGCCTACAAATCCGCCGTAGCCTTGGCTTTTTTCCCATCTTCATTGACCCCGCAGGTCCTTCTAGTAGTATAAATTAGCTGCTTCTTTTTTGTTTATAGACTGCTAGCAGCAGAAGTTTGCTCTGCCAGTCCTAATGTGCATCCTAACTGGTTTTCACAATTCTTAAGAAACGGAATATTATCTTTGCGGCCAACTCAAGAAAGTTTTGTTTGGTATTGTGCTGCTATTTCTATGCTTTTACCTTTCACCGACAGTGCTCTAGTGACTCCACTCATCGGTTTATATTTCCTTTACCGGACAAGTCGGCTGGCTACCGTATGAGCAGCAAAAGCTATTAGGTTTTCACCGTGAGGTATGGTAAAGTCCAGAATAAACACCATTTAATCTGAATTGCTTCGTGGAGTTACAATGTTAAACGGAAATACACGGGCATGGAAAAAGCGAAGGACTCAGCACCACACACCTATAACCAGTGCCATATCCAAACCCATATCATTCTTACATAAGCATGCTCAATCAAACAATTATCAGGCTTAGGTCAGATTGCTAAAGCAATTAAAAAGACAATCAGGGTCACCTGTTAGCGTAAACTCTGGCTGATAACTATTGAAACACAGCAAGAGCAAAAATATCTTAATAATCCACTTGTGTAATTAAAATAATAGGAATACATTTGAATAAAACCCTCAGAAAACTTAATCTTGTTTTACGTTCAATACATATTCTGCATAGAAAGCATTACCAAATGATAGGTGGTAACATCCGAAAGCAGCAGGCACATGGTAAGCAGGTACATGCACATGAAAGACGACTCCCGAAGACCAACAAAATGTGCATGTCTATAAATGCTTATTAAACCCTTATGCAAAAGTGCAGAAGGAAACCACGAAGGTAATTCATGGAACGGTAAAGTAATTCTTGGAATTTCAAGCCATCAGTAACAATGCGAGCCAACAGCAGCACCCAAGCCAGGACTAATACGGCTGTCAGTCGTCGGAAGCCCCAAGGGAAGATATGGAAATCATAGATATATGTCACTTGGAAATGAACCGGCGATGTATGTCTATGATTCATCTGTCCCTTGATCCAGCCCAGTGACATCTTCCGACAAATGTTTTTGCGAGGTAAATATCAGCTCTATTGTCAATATGAGAGATTGTTATATTTTTATACCCCCAATACCTATTTATCATCAGCGTACAGGAAGCCGGCGGTCACCTTCGGTGTGTAACACTCGCTGTTTGAGTAACATGGCTGCCTACAGTCGCTGTGCGCTGAGCTGTTAGACGTTCGACGTGCGATTCGGAGGCGAATGAAAGACTCACCATTGTTATGTGGTACGACGCTGGCGCATTTTGCTGTTTCTATTTTCTGGCATTGATTTCAACCCTGTGCTTGCGACTCGCCAAAGCTGGTAGTGTTTCGTAGTCGCAGAGAGTGCTCGTATTCTAAGACGCCCTGGGCTAAGCTGCCGCGGCTCGCCTGGCAGATGGCTGCGTCCTAAATTCCCACTCGTGGCGCCCAAGCGCTCGAGTTTAGTAGCGTGGCGACATTCATACTACTCCGGCGCCCCTTTCCCGCGCCAGTGCAAGGCCAACTCGCATCGTCTACTGACGTCGGCTGGCGAATAGTGGTGCCGCTCTGTCGCCATCGCGCTACCCCGAGCGGTTTTCGCGTCGGTGGGTGACAACTAGCTTGACAGTGTGTCCTGTTCGTTCGCAAAGTTCGTGCTACGCTTTTCCCATAGCGTCGTTGTGCTGAGGTCAGTCGGGGAATCTTAATAACCCTGGCAGCAATCGGCGAGTTCTTGGTCTGGTGCTGCTAGACTTTGTGTTATTGATAACATCTGCTTGCTTAATGCTCAAAGTACTCTTGGTTTCTCACAATAATCCGCCAGGGTACTTGGACCGGTTGTCTATTGGCTTGCAGTTTTTTGTTCTAGGGTTACGCAGTTCTGACGTATGACGTGGCTGCTGAAGTTTTCGGCAGGCTCCTGGCCTCTGCATTGATCTGGTCTACTGACCGCTTGGCCCTATTGGGCTGCTGTGCGACCTAGCCGAGGAAGTTGCACAAATTCGCTTTGTCTTGGCATACATACCCAGTCGTAATGCATACCCGACGTTAAAACACAAGCTAGAAGCTATGTCCCTGAGTCTTAACGTCCCTTCATTCGTCTGCTTATTTATCGCATTCCGTCCCTTGACGACGGCTTGACAACTGTGCAGTTTCATCGTGGGGTTTTTATGGCTGCTATGGCTAGGATTGTGTTCACTTCCACTGTAGTGCCGTCGATGAAGCTAACCGTGTGTTATATTCTATGCCCCTGAGTGGTATTGGGTAGTGCCCTGTGGCTTGGTGTGAAAGCAGGCTGAGTACACGTGAGTGACTCAGCTAGGCCTTGCCAGAGGTCGTACTAGCCGTTGGCCATGAGTGACCTCGTGTTGCCTTTGCATGCTCTCCTGAGCATGATACTCGTTATCTTTTGCATGCTTGATACCGTGCATGTTAGTAACCCTTGTCTACTGATTCTCTTGCCGAGAGCTGTAGAGCGCCTAGATTGAGATTAAGTAAGTTCTCTTAGGGTGCTAAACAAACGATCCATTATTAATGTAAATATTTGTGTGAGCCCTACCTGTCTATATAGATTGTATTCTTTCATTTTAAGCTTTGGATGCTTATGACAAAAAGGATAAGGATAGCATCGCCAAGAGCCAGTCTTTGCCTTCTCCGAAACGTCAAAGCTCAAGCCTATCATTGGGTCGAGCTCGAATGAATGCCGCCAATCTGGCGGTGGGCGTGGCAGACTGGTAAGGCAACAGCATTTGGCATGGCCTCGTCATGTGACCAGTGGCGTCCTGGGGCTTGCTTTGGCTTTGCATCAATGCCTTCTTCACCTTATTTTTTTGGCTGTCCGTGCCTTGGTTCTTCGTTCTTCCTTGCGTTCGTTAGTCGAAGGGAACAGCCGGCTACTGCTGCCATTTCTCTCTGTATTGCACCTGTTCCCTGCCCACGGTAATGTAGGTGCAGCATGTTTGTCAGTTCTCCTTTATCCACATCCTATTTAGCTGCTTTCTCTTTGCTGCCTCGTCTCCGTGAAGGGATGCGTCTGCAGGCCAGCTTGAATTACCATTGAAATTATGTAATGACAGTCTGGAAATGTCCAGGCCTTCGTAATTAACTGTGGTCTTAGTATTATTTGTAAGCCATTCGAAGTTGCACTACTGTACTACTGTTGCAAAAAAGTCTCTGGGTTTTAAAGTGTTTTGTGCTTAAAAATGATGTTGAATTGGCAGTGGCCATTATTCCCCTCAAACTTCGCATTTGAGACCAAGGCAATTCTACATTTTAAAATTACATATTTTTGTATTTTCAATAAAATTGGAGAAATTCGCTGTGCTGACTCTTTTGGATCACATTTAGTCTAATTGAAAAAAACCAAAATTGACGTATATTTGTACTTCAGTTACGGTAAAGCGGTTGCAGAAATATTCAGAACTTTAGAGTAGTTTTTCGAGATTTACGACTGACTACACTGTAGATCACCATTACCAACCAGCCCACTGGTATAGTCTCCCACCATGCTCTCATTGTGCTGTACTTGGTTGCAGCATTCCGAGGCTTTCCAATCCTGGTGGAAGTGCTCACCTTGCTCCTCAGAGTAAGCACCCGCGTTTTGAAGTTATCAGGATATGCATCAAGGATAAGCATGTCCTGCTGTCCATGAAGAATCTCTCCACTGAAGTCTCAACCAGCTGTACAAATTGATCCACCTTACTACTGCCCAGAAAGTCCCAGACCACTTCAGCAATGCTGCTCCAAGCTGCTTTCTCCTTGCTAGTGAGCGTCTTGGGGGAAATTATGGCACTCGGTTACCTTCTTAATCTCGGCCCCACAAAGGACTGCCTTTGACCTGTACTTCTGACAGTTTAGTGAAGAAATTATGAAGATACTTGTAAGACTTGAACTACTTATTTAGAGCTTTGACAATTTTTTTTTAATCCCAATTTGATGAAGCAGTGGCGGTATCAGCACCTTTTAGGAAGTCCGCCAGTGGCTCCCACATGATATTATTGCTCGCAATGGAGAATTCGGTTCTGCTAAGTGCCTAGATAAAGGTATTTTTATCTGGTCACTCTGCAAACCTCTTACATAACTATTTTATATAATTATTATTAAAACCCCTTGGCCCTAGAGACATATGAGTACTGGCGCCCCAGAGAGTAACATTGAAAAAGACGCTGCACTAATAAGCAGCGTATTGCGCATCAGCTCCGAGGTCGGCAAACTTTGGACTGCTAGGTTATTTCAGGAGGTCACTGATGCACACTAGGCCGGAAGAAACCACACCCACTTCCCTGGGTGCCAGAGTGGGCGTGGCCAGCCGAGCAAACAGCCACGACAGTCGCAAAGACCGGAACTGTGATTATAGGGGTAGACATTTATTATCCCTCCTCGGTCAGGCACTTCTGTTTCACATAAGCACATGTCATATTCTAAAAATAAACACGGGTTGCCACACCTTGAGCTGCAACCAGAGACTAATGAAGGGAAACCGAGAGGAATAAGTTACACCGAATGCAACAATAAATAGCTAGGGGGCTTTGGGCTGGAGTACTAGCTAGGCTGTATCTGGCCTAAAGGTTGTAGTTTGCCATCCTCTGCAATGGCTGTTCTGCTTCGGCTGAAATTGTTTTTAATTTTTTTTTATTTGTTTGCATGCATCTTAATTCTGCTGTCAGCAATCCTTGTATGCATTGTTTTTTGAATGATGGCAGCCATCTGTGGGCATGCTTGCCTTTGGTAGCTGCCGAGCTAGGCGAAGGCGTAGTCACACAATTGTATGCAGCACAGCAGTGCCACTCCTTCAAGCTCGGGAACTGTTCTGTGGTTCATTCGGGAACTGGTGTACTGAGCAGATCGATTGTCGAAGGAGCTCTTTCCTGTCTTATCGAGAGGGAAGACCGAAATAGTTGGTCTATACTGGCCCTAACGATCCAAGAGACCCAGCAGACTTTTAGTTTTGGATAGAACTAGCATCTGGACAGAGAGGGGGAAGAAAGAGAGAGAAAGAGAGAGAGACTATTAACAACCTGTGCACGGTGTCGAACTGAATGTGTTTCTCGACCTGGTAGTCAGGGAAGATATTGTGCTGTGTGATAGTCACCCTGCTTAGTTTTGTCGACCATTTCAAGGCTGTTCTTGCCTCAAAATGGGTTGTGTGTGGCTTAAACGATTTCTGACGATTTCTTGGCTGACTGCTAAATTGTAAGTTTAAGTACATTGATGTCAAAGTGGCGCTAGCACGGAACCGACTCGTTTGCTCACGATGCACTCCGAATGGAGTTCCTATAAGCTCGATATTGTGCCGGTGGAGCGATTTAGTCGCTGTGTTACTAATTAAAGATTTAACACATTGGGAATTACATATAGCAAAAGTCTCGGACCTTGTGCATCCGTTTAGGCTTGCCTCTCTGTGCAGGAGCTGTGTTACCGCAATTCAGTTAAAAGAGATTTTGAATTGAGTAGGAATACCTAAGTCACCCCGATCGAGTTTTGGCGTGCAGCCAAAGTTCCCAGTTCTTCAGCCACTTCTGCTGCTTTGCTAACTCACTGCCCAACTGACCTTGCATGCCCATACCGATTTATGAGCCGTGCAGGTGATCGGCTGCTAATATTAGCTGCCTTACTACAGGAAAAACTGGCAGCCACCCAGCATCTGCTATTCTAATTTTGAACTCAGTTCCTGCTCAGTCCTGGCTTCGACCACTTCACTCGGTTAGTGCCAACAGTTGTGGGTTGCCATTGTTTCAAGATTAATACCCGGATGCATGGAATGGGCTAGGGATTAGATAAGCTAGCGATGTGAGACAGCTGCTGCAGTGTCTTTGCATGAGGTCGATATGCTGCTCTATGGACAGCCAATGCAGGTCCGAGAGAATTGGCATGCCTCTGTGCTGCAGCTAAGTTTTGGTGACATGTTAGCAAAGTTACGGTACTGCTGTTGTGGTCTGAACCGCATCAGCCTGCCTGCAAGCTGCTCAGTGAACTGCGTGCATTAGGGTTATCCCATGTGGCCCACTGAGTTTCATGCGCTTGTTCGATGCATGTGTCCATTTCTGGTGTTTCATTAAAACTGTTCCGTCTGCTCAGTGCAGTTACTGCTGCATTATATTCACTTCCGGTCCTCTCTTTTTTGCCTAAATTATAATGTCAATATCTGGCAAGCTTTTGCTTTGTGGGTCATACCTAGATTGTAGGACTCACTGCCGAAATTCTTACTTAACTGCTGTATGTGTTCTCTTGCTGATATGATACCTCTTTTCCTGTCATTGTTTACTGCTACTTCTATGCTACTTACTTCCTCTATTGTCCTCCTGACTCGGCTGTGTTGGCTTCTCACCTGTTTTTTTCCAATAGATTGTTTTGGCTATAGTGCATACACAGAAATTTGTTAGCACTTTAAATGCTGAAATAAGCAAAAATTCCAGGCTAAAGCACTTTACCAGACCAACAGCACTTTTATATTTGTGTTGACCTGCAAACGGATATATGTACTTACAGTGGAAACAAGTGCTTCTCACCCCTGCCCTATAGCACAGGCAAGTTGGTCACATGATTTGCCCTTAAGATTTGTGCTGGTCACTGTTGTGAAGGCTTGCTCCCTAGCTTTCTCGTGGATGGCACCACAAGAGTATGCTGGCCATAGCAAGACCATCTATAGGGTTTTAATATTCTAGTTTTTTGTCTATAGTCAGCCAAAGCAATTCAGTATTTGGAGCTGACGTCTTGGGTAGTGCACTGAACTGCTGGACGTCTCGTAAGTCCTATGTAGCTAAATCATACTGCTTTCTCACAGCTTGGAAATTGATACGGGTAATAATAACAATAATACATTGTAATATATACATTAATAATAATAATTTGTTATAGTGCCCTCAGAGAACTCGATATCTTTCTAGTCACTTCACATTTGCTGTAAAGGAAGCATAATCGGTGGTTGGCAGTTGCATGCTCAATTAACAGCAAGCATAACATTGTTAGAGTTGACATGCACAAGGTCAGTATGCTTCTAGACTACTGCGATTTCTTTTATTTTGGACTCCCGGCTTGTGCATTTGCAAGTGGTACAAACTCAGCATCTTGTCTGGTCTGTCGTCAATGATGTAGCTGCCACATCACACCACTTCCATCTGTACATGACTGTCCCTTTATTAAGCAGCGAATCGACTTCAGTATACAGGTAGCATCACTCACCTTACCTGTCCTTGAACTCGGCTCTTCCAGTGTACTCTCTCACAACCCACTCTCAGCTTCCAGACTTCTGATAGCTGGCTAGGTAAACTTTTTACAAATCATTCTTACTTAATTGCATTGGGCTTTCTCCACGTGGGATGTTATGTCCTTGATGCTGATAGTAAAGATTTAGTAGTACTTGTACTTGCTCCATTGTTCTTAGCCCAGGGGTAAGGTGCTCATATTTCAAGACCTTGGGCATTGGTATCTTGTAATAATACCCCTAGAGAACTTTTTTTCTAGGCACTTTACCTATGTTGTAAAAGAAGAATATCAGGCAATCTTATGTTGCCCTCAGCTTGAGTGGGATGATAGCTGCTGAAGTAAAGCAAAAGTGAATTCGAATGACTCAACATCCTTTATTTGTATAGCAGCAGAAGGACCTTTGCAGCTTTCACCCGTCTTGCTGTGGCCAATAAGAAATTGTCTGCAGGAGGACTTTAAAAGAAGAATATCAGGCAATCTTATGTTGCCTGCTTGATGGGTGATAGCTGCTGAAGTAAAGCAAAAATGAATTTGAAAGATTAAACATCCTTCATTTGTATAGCAGCAGATGGACCTTTGCAGCTTTCACCCGGTCTTACTGTGGGCAATAAGGAATTGTCTGCTGGAGGACTTATCCCACATCCTGGGTAGTGAAGGAGTATCTAATGCTCAGGCTAATACCTAGGGCTAACTGGAAAGTCAAAGTCTGCTGCTTCAGTAGTATCATATATTGTGAGCGGTTATAGCGGACTAGGTAAGGCGGTTGCTCTTCCCAACTTTGGCGCCGAGGTCGTGGGTTCGGATCCTAGGATGGGCAATCTTTTATTACCATTGCAAGTGGTGGTGATAGCCTTTAAGGCTCTTCTGCCGCTATGCTAAAAGAGGCTGGTATTATCAGCTAGTGTTTATTTTTATTCGGCAGGAGAAGCTCTTCGTGGCTATCATCTTTGCTTGCTTTAATGTGTGTGTTGCAGGACTAAAATCTTGGTTGTGTTGTCCGAGCACTGAGGCACTACAGCTCCTCTGTTAGTGTGGCTGTGTGATCAGCCAATTTCGTCTGAAACCGTGTCAGTTACTTTTTGAATGCTATTGAATTGCCATTCGATCGTGTTTCTTTTCCAGCAAATATAAAGCACCTAGAAAGAAATTTTCAGTTCTTCGATGTCGCTTTATTAAGTGTGCTGTTTTTATTATCGCACTGCTTAATCGCATCTGCAGTATAGATCAGGTAAGACTTGTATCAGTCCACAGTAAATCACTGAGTACTTGAACTTTTTGCCGAAAGGTGATGTATCAGGTGAGAGTATCAGTGTATGGACCAAGGTATCCATATGTTTGCATGATTGTGATACTGAAGTGGCTAATAGCTGGACTGGGAAAATATGCAACATTTGACTGGCTTCTTAGGCGATTACAGCTGGTGCAAAACTCTGCAGCTAGGCTTGTCTGTCGTGAGCATCGCAGTTGCCACATCACACCATTTCTCGCCGACCTGCACTGGCTACCAGTCAAGAAACAGATCGATTTCAAGGTTTTGTGCTCACTTTTAGGTCACTTCATTCTTTGGCTCCAGCCTACCTCTCAGATCTACTCCCCCACCAGGCCAAGCATAGTACCACCTGCTTTTCGGAATCCAACAGTCCACAAGTACCTCGTACAAACCTCAAATCCTTTTGAGACTGTGCACGTAGTTTTTGTGCTCCCAAAGCCTGGAACTCCCTCCCGACTTGCATCAGCACATCCCCTGACTTGACCACATTTAAAAAGAACTTAAAAAAACACCTATTTAGGACAGCATTTAGTGGATCCCTGTGATTCGTCCTTCACGTGCTTATGCGTGCTGACACTGTGCATGCTGCCACTAACCGCATTTGCATGCTGACCCTGTGCATGTCACCCCTTACCATGTCATTCATGTTGTTTATCAAGCATGATGTTAGTCACGATTCAATCGTGTTTCCCTTTGCAGCAAATGTAAAGCGCCTAGAAAGAGATTGAGTTCTGTGAGGGCCCTTTATCAAGTGCATTTTTACTATTATTATTATCACCGTGGGACTGATCTGTTTTGCCATGGATGGCAGTGCCTGAAGTGTCAGTTTATTCACTAGCTCAATTTATGTGTTGACTTGTGCTGCCTTACCTTGTGATATCTTTCCTGTAAGCAGCATTTTGCTAGTCGTTAG